>CAUYPK010033643.1:0-74531 GCA_963574355.1 Loris lydekkerianus
CTCCTCCACGAAGCTTCACATATTTGTGAATCTTGTTTTTTTATTTTTTTTTTTATGTGTTGTCTTGCGGTGTTTGCGGCACCCAATCGTAAAACCTGAGCGGGCGGGGGGGGGGGGGGGGGGGGGGGGGGGGCGCGGTGCTTGATCTCAAGAGTTCGAGATCAACCTGAGCAAAGCCAAGATCCTGTCTCTACCAAAAATAGAAAAATTAGCCCTGTGTGCTGGTGTGCACCTATAGTCCCAGCTACTTGGGAGGCTGAGGGAGGATCACCTGAGCCCAGGAGTTTGAGGTTGCTGTGAGCTAAGCTGATGCCATGGCACTCTAGCCTGGGCAACAGATTGATATGCTGTTACAAAAAAACAAACAATAAAAAAACAAAAACAAAAAAACATGTACATAAGTCTGTCTTTCATTTAAAACATTTGGCTTCTAGCCTTTATTACAGACATAGAGGCCTGTTCCTCTCGTTTCTTTATGCACTGACCTTGATACACTTTAAGACACACAGCCATTTGTGTCTGTAAAATGCTATCACACTTGATTTCAATTCCTATTCCTCAGGATTCTCAAAAACACTTAGGATTCTCCAGGCTTTAAAACCATGAAGCAGGTGTCCTCAAACTGCGGGCCACAAGAAGCAGGGTGAAATGTATTTGTTCCCATTTTGTTTTTTACTTCAAAATAAGTTATGTGCAGTGTGCATAGGAATTTGCTCATTCAGGTGAGGACGCCTGACCATGAGTATGTGGTCCAGACCAGGCTCTGGGACACATGTTTTGCATAAAGGGTAAGCACACCCTCAGCTGTGCCTGGGAGAATCCCGAATAATCCCTATGGTGCCAATTCAATTACTAAGAGCACACACCCTCTCCACTTTCATTCTCACAACGGTCCTGGTTTCAAACTAGGAAGACAAGTAATGATAGGTTTGGGCTCCTGTGATAAGTGGGAAACCAGACCCTGACCCTAGAAGTTCAAATCTGGGTAATTCTCTTGGTCTCTCTTTGCCTTTATGGTTTAATGAGAAACTCATTTTTCTAAGATTACAGATAATGTCTTAGAGACTTAATAAAAAGAATACCTAAAAATCCTCCTGGTCTTCTTGAGGTCTTCACTCATGTGACTTTTTAAAAAAATAACATTTTGTTAAAGGATCGGCTCAATTTAGTGTATTTGTTACACTAAATGTTAATTACATAAATGTTAATAATTCTATAATTACATTATTATTAGATAATTCCTCCCTCAGCCTCCCAATTAGCTGGGACTATAGGTGCACACCAGCACACAGGGCTAATGTTTCTATTTTTGGTAGAGACAGGGTCTTGGCTTTGCTCAAGCTGGTCTTGAACTCTTGAGACCAAGCAACCCCCCCACTTATTTGTTTAGTTTCTTAATAACTTTATATTTCACAATTAGATGAACTGAAAAAGTTGCTTCACATCTGAGTACATTTCCTTTTCATTTTGCCAGCCCCATTATCTACTGGAAGATCAGACTCTGGTGAAAGCGGAGGGGGAACTACAGGGATGGGTGAGGGTTCAACTATGATTTTAAGACTTTCCAGTCAATTCAATTTCACTGGATTCTTGCAAAGCTCAAGAGAAGGAATTATAAGTAAAATAGTAGCACCATTTTTTTTTAAATCACCCAGTATATAATGTTTAATTTAGGTTTGGCAGATGTGAAATAGATTACCCCTCAGAATCCAGTTACATTATTAAAGAGAATGGACTCGGAAACACCTTATTTTAAGAGGTACTAACTTCTACACTTTCTAAAATATTTTGGGCACACACTTCAACTGAATAGTGAGTATTTAACAAAAGCTACAGATCTTTTTTCTTCTTTTTTTCCTTTGGAATCGAGAACTCAAAGGAAGGATTAATTCTCATACTTAATGAAATGCTATATCTATATTATATATCCTATTATGCATGTAAGATATAATAAAATTATAGGATATAACCTGTCAAATGAAGTATGTCAAAGATATGTAAATGCTAGAAATACGCATCTGAATGGACATTTTTAAAGACCTAGAAAAGGGCTAATCTGACATCCCTCGAAAATCCTGTATAACATGACATCCCTCGAAAATCCTGTATAACATGATGATCTGATACCTCAGGGAGTTGAAAAGTACTAGAAAAAATTCCTTCATTGACACACTAAATGATATTCATAGAATTCTCACAATTATTTAGTTTACCAAGTTTATATTTCACAAGTAGTAAAAAGATAATTTAAGGCTAGCCCTTTTCTCGACTTAATACATTTCCAAAAGATCGTATAGTAAATGTCTACAGGGTTCTTATGTCATTTTTAATCAAAGTCTGTTTACCCACTGCTTGTGTAATGTTAAACATGCAGTATGCATATTCCACCAGAGCACAGCTTAAGATCAGCCACAAGCTCTACAGAATTCTTTTGTCGATGATGACAGTAACAATACTAGTGTGATTGCAGTACTGGGTATTTTAAAGAAATACAAAACAACAACAACAACAACAACAACAAAAAACTGGCATAAAATTGATCATCAAATCTGCATTAAGGGTTCTCTATATTTAAAAAAGACCGGGATTGGGCACGACAAGAAACATAAAAATATCTAAGACCTTGTCTCTGACCTAGAGGAGCTTAAAATCTTAGGGGGTTGCCAAGTTCAATGCAAATTAAAAAGGACAACTGGCAATTCCAGGCAATGTAAGCGACTAGCCAAAGTAAATGCCATAGGAGTTCAGGAGCAGGACTCGGTGTGGGTTGTGGTCAGGCAAGGTTTTATGGAAAGCTGAGATTCAAGCCACAGTTAGAAAGACGGGGGTATCTCTAGGAAGGCAGAAATGGTTTCCACATCCTGCTAACAGGGGGAAATTAAATGAGCCCACCAGTAGAACAGACCTGATGTGGGCGGGCACTGGGAAAGTGCACTCTGCCCCCAGAGAGCTTCTGCTTTGCACAGGGACAAGTGAAGTGCATTTGCATGGTGCTAACACTCTAACGAATGCTGAAGCAGTAAATAGCCGCCAACGTACACTGTGCACACCAACTGCCTACTCATCCACAGCTGTCATCTTCTGATAACTTCAATCTTCTAGAAGTAATTTCTAAGTACTCAAAAGAGCTGGTGTGAACATGAAAGTCATCCCTTTCTTCTTTAACCTTCATTCTTACTGTCATCTAACAAACAGCAGACACTAAGTTGCAGGGGACTGTCACCACTGCATTTGTGTTCTCGGTGGTGCTCACTCCATACAACTGTAAGGTAAGGTGCATTTTCCCTCTATTACAGGAGACTAAATGGAATTTAAGAAGATGACATACTTTGTGCGAAGTTACTTTGCCGCAGTAGGGCTGGGATCTGAATGGAGGTCTGCCTGACTCACAGATCCAAGCTGTTAACTAAGCTTCCTCTTCTTTTTAGAACTCTTTAGCTTCTTGGGTTAGAAGCATCAAGTGAGAAGACAGGAACAGTAACAGCCAGAGGAAAATGTTAAAGCTGGCAGGTGAGAGAAGACAGACTGAAACTCTGGGACACACCGACTGTGCGTCACCTACAGAATGATCCTAAGTCACCTGCTATTTCTCTAGCCTCTGGTTATGATGATATTCGAGAAATATAACCATGGAAAATTACTAAAATAAATTTAACTCTTTACAGAGCTAACCATCACTTATCTGCAGCAGAGTAGTACAATGACCAAAGCACTAGTCTTGTGTAAGAACAGCCGGGAGGAGGGACCTTGAGCAGCTTGCCCAGCCAATAGGGAGGCTGCCATAAGTCCACAGGTGAGCTAAGGAGGGTCTAGACCAGGCGTCCTCAAACTTTTTAAACAGGGGGCCAATTCACTGCCCCTCAGTTGGAGGGCTAGACTATAGTTAAAAAAAAAAAAAAACAAAACTATGAACAAATTCCTATGCCCACTGCACATATCTTATTTTGAAGTAAAAAACAAAATGGGAACAAATATAATTCACACGGCTTCATGTGGCCCACGGGCCGCAGTTTGAGGACACCTGGTCTAGACTATGGGCCCACTGAGAAAACAGAGCAGACGGAGCAGAAATGTAAGACTCTGCAGAGTAGAAAAGGTAAAGCACACTGACAGATGGGACATGAGGGCAGAGGACAGGGAGGAATCGGACGTGACCCAAGGAATGGGGCTGGTGGTTTAAAAAGTGGTGGCCAAGTGGTGCTTATCTTGGGGGAGGGGAAAAGGGAATCAGTTTTTAACAAGCTGAATGGTGCATGCTGCTGGGATACCTATGTTGGACTATTCATACCGAAACTCTGAGGCAAGAAGTTGCTTAATTTACTCAAGTTTAAAGTGTCAGGAGCTGCTGGTCTTCCACAATCAGCATCTAGTTCCCATCTGCTGGGCTGAATGAGTGAAGATAAACCATTTTGAAAAGAGAAGGGAAATCAATCGGACGGGCTAAGCCTACACAGGAGTAATCAGAAGAGGCAGAGGGCAAAGTGTCCCTGAGCTAGTTGGTGGGTAAGGCCAAAGACACAGGGACACAGTCCAGAATGATGCTGAACAGAGACAGGTGGGACAAGAGGACAGACGTGAAGAGGGGAAAAGACTGAAATCCAAGGCTTGCACCCCAGAGAGACCATGAGAAGAGCAGTCCAGCTAGGAGAGCTCAATTTGGGGTACAGTTTCTGCTAGGTGTCAGAAATAACAGCAAGGGAACGTTCTATGTGGACCAAGAAGGAAAACCAGGTCAGGGGATGGGTGAGAGGTGACGGCCTAAGACGTGGCCCTGAAGGCCGTCAGCAACACCTCGGTGTAGACAGAGGCCCTGTGAGCAAAGCCGTTTCCCAAGAGAAATAGTGTAGAAAGTAGAGCAGATGGCAAATAAAGTAATCCTTGGGGGCAGAGACAATGTCAAATAGCGCAAGGAGGACAGTATGAGTCACAGGGAAAAGTCAGGGCTAAAATGATAATAAACACAATTAAGGAATTGATCCAGGAGTATGAAAACAGAAAGAGCGACGGGACCCAGCTGGGAGTGAGCCCATAGCCCTCCCTTCCTACAGGGGCGGGGAGGGGGCAGAGAAGGGGTGCTCTCCTGGGAACAGAGCCAAATGCACCCTCTCAGGCCTCTTGCTTCTCCAAGAAATGTGATTCTCTTAAGAACCTTCAAGATCGTCTCCGTCATCTGCCTGGAATCTGGGAATTCTACCTTAAGATGTGTTTCCTCGATTGAGAAAACATCCCTTTCCTACAGTTTACAAACTCTCCACACGTCCACCTACACACCGGCTTGCTACCTGCCAGCAGCAGCCCCTCTTGGTGTTCAGAATTACTCCTCTTTCTGAAAGTGGCTAAGCCTGTGCTCACAGCTCTCACTTGCCTTTCCCTACGGACACGTAGTCCATAATGGACGATCCACAGGCCATGGTGCCGAATGCTCACAAGCAATCTGACAACTCCCGATACAATATAACACGGTGCCTGGGACATAAAGAATGACACTGATAAGACACAGATGCTTTTCAGTTTCTTTCTGCAGAACTGGATGGGGGTTAATGAAAGGAAAGAGAGTATGAACAAAAAATAACTGAGGAAACCCTTTTAAAACAAGTGGGGCATGAATCAAGAATCTTAATTATCAAAACAAACCCCAAAACCACACCTTGTAGACACTGGTGTAGGAGTCTGGCAGGGACCTGCTAACAAAGCGCCACAGGCCAGGAGGCCTAAAAAACAGGCCCTTACTGCCTCACAGTTCTGGGAGCTGGAAGGCCAAGATGAAGGTCAGGGTCAGCTCCTACCGAGGCTGTGAGGAAGGGACCTACTCTAGCCTGTCTCCTTGGCACGTACATGTGTCTACTCCCTGGGTCTCTTCACATCATCTTTCCTCCATGTGTGTTTTTGTGTTCAAATTTCCCTTTTAATAAGGAGCCTGGTGGTAATGGATTAGGGCCAACCCAGATAACCTTACTTTAACTGGATTACCTCTGTAAAGTCTCTATCTCCAAAGGAAAGTCATACCTGAGGCAGTAGAATATTCTGAGATTAAAAATTTAACATATGAATTTGGCGGGGGTGGGGGGCACAATTCAACCCACAATGATAGGTTTAAGGAAACCAAAAGCATTTTGCTAAAGTATAATTTTTCTCAGGAAAATTATAATCATGATGTCCCAGAAGAACTCTCTTCATTTTTCCCCCCTTGGAGATAAGACATTTCATTCCGTGCTTCCCTATACCTGCCCATACCTCACCGTAAAGGACCTGAGAGTGCATTTCAGTTAGTCAAATATTCTACATGGAAACAAGCAAAAGCAAAACATTTATTTTAAATCAAAGTCCACCTGAGTTTACGTAGCCGTGCTTCTGGAAGAGGCCCTACAGGAACTCTTGGTATGTTGTGGAATAACGTAGTCACTGTGGTATAAAAGAGAATTGGGACTGGCATATTAACAATGTCAAACTTAGTTTCCAGTTCCAATTCTGAGTGGGTCAAACATTTTTAAAGTAGAACCTTCACAAGCTCAAAAAGACGCCTCACTGTGGCTGGCGTGGAGTGGCTGAGGTCGGGAAGGGTCCCCTTCAGGCTCACAGCCTTGTGCCAGCCTCTCCTCACACCTCTCTGATTCTCACCCACCATCCACACCGTCCTTTTGTAATCCAAATCTGTAAAGACAGTTCCATTTTTCAACCCTACGTTTTCTTTCCAACTGAGCCTCTCAAGAAGACAACCTTTGAAACAAACCTGGTAGGCTGAAAAAAGCAAAAACACCCACAAACTATAAAAACAAAACCATCTATACTTCTGGTTTCAACTCAGAGGAATTTCCACTTAACTACACTTTTTTTTTTTTTTTTTGAAGATCTAGAAAGCCGCTCACTTTGTCCCTGAAATATTCTAAATAAGGATGGCTGTTAAGGTTTCCGCAGTATGAGTTTTTAGGTGTTTGAGTCACAAATCTTTGAGATCTTTATGAAAATACCTCCCCTGAATCTCTCAGCCACTGTATCACCAATCCCCCTCCATTCCTACTGATTCAGAACCCTCACTCACTTTCTCAAGAGATGAGCAGACCAGACCTGCAGCAGGTGCTGAGGAGGCTGGTGTGTGTCTGGCAGTGCTAAGTCAGCCCCAGTAGAATTCTTCTAGCCTTTAGAAATGTTTTATAAAGTCTAAATCGAGGCTAAAAGGCTGGTAGGCCCTTTCCTCCCTCTTTGGTGGAAAAAGGAATTAGTTATCCTTAAATGTCTAGTACTGTAGTGGTCAAGCACAGTTTTGTGTCTTACTAACCTAACACCTGCCTGGTCTCTGCCCAGCCCATACAACTGAGTTGCCTTTTTGAGCTCAGCCTGAAGTGTTGCCACACGCAGAATCAGAACTGGAACCATGGTCGATGCATTCCCCTTTTGGTGTTCTCACTAGTTCTCTTTTCTACTGAACAATTAATTAGTAGAATGGTTTTGCTCTGGGTTATTTCATTAATCTGTGGAAACTTCATTACTATGTGTCCCCTAAAAACGACATGTTGGAGTCCTCACCCCGGTATCTGTGACTGTGACCTTATTTGGAAATAGGGTCTTTGCAGATGTGATCAAGAGAAAGTCATTAAGGTAAGCCCTAATCCTATGTGATTGGTGTCCTCACAAGAAAAGACAAGACAGGCCAGAAGTTGAGAGGATGCTATGCAAAGGGGAGGCAGAGGCTGGAGCAAAGCACCTGTACGCACAGGACCCCTGGGACCCCCAGAGGGAGGCTGGTATTACTGATGCCTTGATGCTGGACTCTCTGCTTCCAGAACTGTGAAAGAATAACTGTCTGTCATTTAAAGCACCCAGTTAGTGGCACTTTGTTACTGTGGCCCTAGGAAACCAGTGCACTCTAATGTAATTCAGGATGTATTTCTTTGAAAAAACACACTTGAACTCAAGCTACGATAAAGTATTTATAACAATCTCAAAGTTACACCGGCCAAATGGCAGGTTGCCCTCCCAGCCTCGCAGCCTATGTTTGCAGCCTCTTGGGTGAAAAGCAAAAAGCGTCTTCAGCATTACACCCACATTTTGGGTCTAATTCCTGCCAGGGTGCTAGGTACCTCCTCCTCTCTTGATGCAAATATATTTGTATGTTGTGGCTGAGGTTTGACTTCAAAACAACAGAATTACTAAGGAAGGCACATGAAAGTTTAATCTGTTCTCACCGGTGACAGTGACAGTTAAGATGGCATTTCCCCAAACTTGCCTTTTCTAAACCTCAACTCCTGGCTGTGTTATACAAAGAAACCAGGACAAAGGACGCCGTCTGTGCTCTGCCCCAGAGCGGCACCTGTGTGCTGCCTCCTGTGCTCATACATGTTTATGTATTTCTTTAAATGTTTCTCTCATAGGCTGTTATCCAACGGCAGAGGAAACTCTGTGAAAGACAGCAGGCAGACACATGGATGCCTGGGATGAGAAATGCACATCACCCTCTCCCCTGGGTTCTCTGCAAATACGGGACTCATTTCATCTTCCTCTTGAAATACAATAATCTATGCTTCTCGCTTGACTTAAATGGCAACTGCTGTTTACAACAGTAGCTCTGCGTTACAACTCTGGTTCCCTGGAGAATTTTCTCAAGCCTCTCGTTGCCTTTAACTGATGTCTGACTAAACTCAATTAGATATCACTTTGGGAACAGAAGAGGAGGTGCCACCTTCACCACATGAAGGAAAAGAGGATGGGCGGGAAAACAGGAAAGAAAGACAGGCGGGAGGCAGGGGGGGGGGAGGCTGGGGGGGGAAGGAAAGAGAAATAAAAGACAAGAGAAAAGTGAGACAATAGCAAATGGGACTCTACTGGGAGCACACTTGGAAGGATAAAGTAACACTGCACCGTGCTTTGTAAACTATAAAGCACAATAAAAATGCAATGTGGTGTTATCTACAGTATTTAAAAAGGTACTTGTGGATATGAAAACCAGTCTGTACGGGGATCCCTTGGTAGTGCAACCAGTGGCCCATTCCAAGCTGCACAAATCAAAGTGGGTCCTTTGGTCTGCTGCAAGGAGATTTTCCTGTTGTGAGTCACTGTCAGCTAACCAGTCCTGATGCTGTTATCCAACAACTCCACACTGCGAGCCACTTGCACCCAGCACGGGAGGAGATGGCGCTCTGGGGATACTGGTTCTTATCGTGGGGCATCTTCCTCCTGGCACACAGCGGAGACTCCCCATGGCTCTCCCATGTCCTGCTTTCTAACAGACAGGCAGGCATTTGAGGGTTTCGGCAGGCTCCAATTTCACAGTGCTCTGTTAAGAGTGGTCAGATCTCTTCTGAGCTCCCTGCAGCTGTGCCAGATGCTCCCCCGCCCCCACCCCACCCCCAGCTGTATGACCTCAGTGAGGTACTTCTTTGAGGCTTGATCCCCTCATCACTGAAGTAGACATGGTGATCATGTCTCACAGGGTCCTTGTGAATATTAAATGAGCCAATATGTATATACCACACCTCCAAACAAATGCTTAGTGAAAACTGTAGGGAGAGGTGGCAGCTAGCTCCCCAAGGCCCAGCTAACACAGAACAGACTCTACCTTCAAAACTTTCCCATTTCTTTGTCATGTAGCATTTTAATCAAAAGCACTCTCCTTGGCCATAACTAAGACCCACAGGTGCAATATGCTTATTGCAGATTTGTATCTGTTGTATAAACGATGATTAACTTTTTGGACAGAGTACTTAATGAGGAAAAAAAGGAACACTTGCTCCTGATACATGTGACTTAAAAAAAAAAAAATTACATATGTTCTACTTTCCTAAGGCAACATTTACTAAAAACACAAAAATGGAAAATTTAAAAGGATGAGGTAAACTAACCATTCAAATATTTCCTTCCGTATTATTCTAGTGTGTTACCCTTCACTTTGAAAACCCTTGCTACTAACTCAGGTAAACACAAGCCCATAGCTTATAGTTTAGGCCATATGATTAGCCTTGGAAAATAGAAAGTACATGGGAAGTTCATTTCTGGGCAGAAAGTTTTAAACCCAGTGTTTGAGTTGCTAATTCAATTATCCTTCCCTAGCCAGGGTGACCAGCTATGATTCAGGGAGGTGAGGGTGGCAGAGAGCAGGGACCCCAGCCGGCCCCAGATATAGCACAAGTGGGAAACAAACCTCTGCTGTTTTAAGCCCCTGAGATGTGGGAGTTGTCCATTGCCACACTATGACTTAGCCCGTCCTAACTGGTGCTGGAATTGTCCTTAAGGCTGGCACCCTTAACAAGCTGAAATTAGGGAGGTTTAAAGGGATTCCACTGTGGGGCCCAGCGTGTCCACCTGTCAAAACCAGAGCCTACGTTTTTAAAGACAGCTTTACAATTTGTACGTAGTTCAGTCCCTTTCTTCCACAGTTCGGCATTGTTTCCCATGAAAATGCTTCAGGAGCTCAATGTGTCAAAAGATGGAGTGGTACTGACTGCCACAATTACTGACTTCAAACACGCGCACACTTATCACCGCCTGATGACTCCCGAGCAAGTGGAAGGCATGGGATCGCCAGTCACAAATGCCTCTGGCTTGGTTTGGAAACTTTGAGACAGATCACTTTCTGGTGATTAAAATGGGAAGAGGCCCTTCACAGTGACCACAGGAGGCTGGCACTGCTAAATACAGGCCTAAGTGCCCCCATGGGGGAAAAAGCTTGAACTTTCTCTGGGAAAAAACGGGCCTTCCCTACCCTGCTCCCTGTTTCCTTCCCATGCTCTGCGACGCAATGGCTGTGTTCTGGGTAAAGAATATTCAAGTTCTGACATCATAAAAACATGGGTATTACTTGCAGTAAGCTCAAAAGCCTGGCAAAGCACACTCTGTACCCTCTTTATCACTGAAGTCAGCAATGGGTTTAAAAATAGTATTGCTTACACACCCAGGGCAGCACTGATTCATTAATGGCCGAACAAACACTATTCTGGACTCCTCGGTCAGGTGGCATTAGACTGGGATTTCAAGAGCTGACGCCCAGGCATTTATAACTTCCTTGGTAGGGGTATGATGCTGTGCTAATTCATAAATACAGATCTGCAGATCCTAAAAGAAGGAATCCTCAGAAGTTATAAAACCAGGATTCAAGATGCCATCTGATTTGTAACTCCAAAATGATCACCCTAAGATGTAATTAATGAGGATATTTGCATACTTGAAGCCACAAACTATAGTCAAGTTTGTCATAAGTATAACATAGTTGTAACTATACTATACTGTGTCAAACATACCAAAATAAAGAGGGTATGGTGTTACAAAGACAATTGACAGTGGTCTTCGTGAAATCTAGAAATTTCTCACTGTTAAGTGGGGAGAAAGGTTATTTGATTCTAGATGTCTCATTCAAGTTTTTCAAAGAGAAATATCTCCCAAGCAGAGAATGTTTTCACAATTTATAGGTACACAAAGCCTTTTGCTTAAATTGTGTGCTCAATAAGCAATTTTCTGATCTCTTACGAGCATTCCAGAAAGGACCTTCTCACGAAGGAGAAAATACACTTGAATGGATACCTCACCTCTCTGGATGCTAGAATTACCACTGTCTTTAAATGATTCAACTGGTCTTTTATAAAATTAGTTAGTACGAATCAGTCCTTCAGAGCCTAATAATTTGTGAATTTATAAAGTCAAATTTCTAAATACACGGAGGATTCCAGAAGCCAGGGCTAGCACCCAGAAATATCTGCTGAGTGTCTATGATCCATGTACCACCGCAAGGGTTGTGGGCAGATGACAGCATCGTGCAATAAAGGACCACCTGCTTTTCAAGAGACCAACCCGACTAGGTGGGGTGAGATGAGAGAAGATAACCCACCACATAAGGAAGTTGTAACCGTCAGCAATCAAATGTCTTGGGCCTCAGAGGAAGAAGCACTCTCCGTGGTCAGTGCCATCTTTGTACATCACAGGGCACCCTACACAGGAGAGGGTGAGCTGACGTGTACTGGCTAGCAAGCATCAGTGTCTGGGACCGAGGGGACCCATTTCTCTTTAAGGTTTATAAACCATCTACTTCCCACAAGCCCCGGGATAGTCTGCACGTACAATAGAAAGCAACACGTGAAAGGGGACCAGACCCATGTGCAGGGAAGGCAGGGAGAGCAGAGCTATGGCCGCAGCTGGGGGCTCGTGCAGCGAGGTGGCGAGTGGGACTGAAAGACAGGCTGGAGTGTGAGTGTGACTAGTCTTTAGTGCCAGTTTTATCCTGGAGGCAGCTGAGGAGGTATTAGAGGCGTCAGAGAGGGCAAATCAGACTTTGAATGGAAAATGGATCCAAGAGGCAGGGTCTCTAGCAGCCTGCCCTGGAGGTGTCAGGACCTGAGAGGAAGGCGGAGTCAGTGGGGCAGCAAGAATCTCTGCAAAGATGACCCAAAGACCCTGGCACCAACGGAGGAAGGGGAGGGCAAGGGAGAACCAGGACAGACACAAGTGGCTGAGCAAGGAGGTGGCTGGTTCCTTTTGGTAGCCTGGCTGGCAGGGAAGGCATGCCCCGGTGGGTGGTGGCCCCACCACCTGAGCCCGGGTGCTGCCAGGGGCTCAGCCTGTGTCCAGGAGGCTGAGGTGCTTCCCTGCGGGAACTTGGACAGCAGTCCATGGAGAGCACATGCCTTGGGAAACACCCCTCCAGCCTGCCCTGATTCTCAGTGAATGTATCCCCAAGACCAGAGCTGAAAGGAAATGAAATCAGCTATCAGACTGGCCCCATGAGTTACCTTCTTGTGACGAGGCCCTCAGGTAAGCTGGAAGGATATTATCGGAGAATAATCCCTGGGCTGGAGGTGGGGGCGCTGGGGGGCTACAATCCTAGACTCAAAACACAGGCCACCCCTATAGACGCACAAGGGTGAATAGGAACAATTTAGCCAGTAGGGTGCTTGGAGATGCACAAAAGACATTATTAGCCGAGTTCATGTGTCCCTGGTGCTGACTGATGCAGGGAAGCCCTCTAGCTCTTTCACCAGCATCAAATACCCTGGTTTTTCTCCTCCAAAGGAGCTGAGCAGGCCCAGTGCTGCGTGTCCCCCGTCAGCTCTCCGAAGGTGGCGGAGGGCAGAAACCCGCTTGCCGTCAGGCACCACACAGCTCTCGGCTGCTCGCCTCGTGGTCGTGGTCCTGACCTTGCCAGCCAAGCCCTTTCATTGTGTTTTACTTAAGCAGAAAATGAAGCCATCAGCTCCATTTCCACCTTCTCTGCATGAATCCACTTCCCTTTTCCGTCTTGGCTCAAACTTTGTGGCTCACGTAGGATTCCCACTGCGTTCTTCAGAGACTCCCACCTTGCTAAATATTTTTCTCTTTTAAGAATTGCTGAATCTGGGTGGCACCTGTGGCTCAAAGGAGTAGGGCGCTGGTTTCATATGCTGGAGGTGGTGGGTTCAAGCCCAGCCCTGGCCAAAAACGGCAAAAATTGCTGAATCAGGGCGGCACCTGTGGCTCAGTGAGTCGGGCACTGGCCCCAGATACCAAGGGTGGCAGGTTCAAACCCGGCCCTGGCCAAACTACAACAAAAAAATAGCCGGGCGTTGTGGCAGGTGCCTGTACTCCTAGCTACTCGGGAGACGAAGGCAAGAGAATCACCTAAGCCCAAGAGCTGGAGGTTGCCCTGAGCTGTAACGCCATAGTACTCTACTGAGGGTGACAAAGTGAGACTCGGTCTCAAAAAAAAAAAGAATAAGCCTGTTGATTCCTTATTTCCCATTTCCCACCTTACACCCACAAAATCCTAAGAATTTTTAGGAGTCAAGGAATGGGGAACTTCTATGGAAGTGAAGTCAGCAACCCAGGAACCTGTTTTCCATACTTACTGAAAATACTTACTGGGCCATACAGTCCCATTGAGTCACCAGGACTCCCCTGGAGCATAAACTCCAACACCAGTTAGTTCACGAGTACAAACGCTCTGCAACCTGCCCGTCTCCCCAGCTTTTCACCCAAACCGTGGTTGCAAATCACCAGGTGCCGCCTTTCCCCGGCTCTAGGAAAGCCAGCACCCTGCATGTGTGGCCTCTGCTATCGGAGTCTAGGGCAGGAAGCTCCTTGGTAGTCCGCTGGTCTGGGCAGCATGGAGTCATTCAAAGCTGCGGGATCACAACTCAGCCATAAGACAGAAAACAGATGAAGAACAAGATAAGCCTTTTCTAAGTTGAAAGCTAAAATTTGAGAAAAGTTATTAGAAAAAAGAAAAACAGTGCTCTGTCCTCCAGTCGAGGTAGATTTAAGGGCACAGCCCCACCGGCTCAGAGACCAAATGTGAGCCCAGGAGGAAGGGAAGCTGTACCTTGAGTTACTGAACCAGCGACAAAGACATTAAAACAATTCTGAGCTAAGGAGCCGGTCTCTCTGCATGTGAGTTACAGAAAGGATCCAAGTCTGCGGGGAGAAAGTCCATAGCAAAGGAACACCGTCCATCCAAGACTCAGCTGCCTTTATTCCATATGCTTTCCCTGGGTGCAAACTGCCAGCTTGGGCCTCACAAATGAAACCTAAGACCTATATTCTTAAAACAATTGAGAACTTTGCTGAGTCAACTGATAAAACTGGAATACAAACTGTAGATTAGATAAAAACCCAGTATCACTGTTAAGTTCTCTGAAGTGGATCACTGCAGTGTGTTTCTGCATCAGAGTGCCCTGTTCTTCGAAACATGCATTGAAGTGGCTGGTGGCAAAGCTGCCACCCGGCAGAAGTTGGTGTGGTGCTGGAAAGGTTCTGGAGTCCCTGCTGTCTGATACAGCCACAGGTGTGGCCATGGCGTCCTTAAAAATGTGGCTGGAGTGACTGAAGAACTGACCGTAAACTTTAATTTAAATAACCGTTCTGTGGCTGGTGGCTACTGTACTGGAGGGTGTTGGAATAAACGGCGGTGATATCTGTACCTTACTCTCAACTGACTCAGAAAAAATACAATATGTACTGGGTGGCGCCTGTGGCCCAAAGAAGTAGCAGCCCCATATGCCGGAGATAGCGGGTTCAAACCCAGCCATGGCCAGAAACTGTTAAAAAAAAAACAAACAAAAAACAATATGTACATGTGTGTGCACGTATGTATGCATACACACACACAGGTGATGACAAAAAGGGCAGAAGAGACTGCACAGGTAAGTGTGTGACAAAGAAAATGGGATAAAATGATAACAGGTGAATCTGGGTAAAGGGTATGGGGAGGGGGTAGTCTTGGCACTATTTTTATTTTAAGTTTGAAATTATTTCCAAATAAAATATTTTTAAAACGATAGCCTGGGTGTGGTGGCTAACACCTATAAATCCCAGCACTTTGGGAAGCCGAGGTGGGCAGATCGCCTGAGCTCACGAGTTCAGGACCAGCCTGAGCTAGAGTGAGACCCCATCTCTAAAAATAGCCGGGCGTTGTGGTGGGCGCCTGCAGTCCCAGCTACTTGGGAGGCTGAGGCAAGAGGATTGCTTGAGCCCAAGAGTTAGGTTGCTGTGAGCTATGAAACTAGAGCACTCTACTGGGGGTGACAAAGTGTGACTATCTCAAAAAAAACAAAAAAAACCAAACAAAAAACCCTTTTAAAAATGTATGCTGATGAACATTTATTCATTCACCACTGAATAAACAGGCTCCAAGTGGAACTGCTTGGCAGGTAGGGAGCTGGAACTTAAGATGTTCACAACATTTCCAAACTTTCAACAAACATCACGGATGCCACAGAACACTTGATGTGCTTCCAGAGCACTGTTCTTTCAAACCCACCACTAGGTATTTCTTGCCAGTGGCAGGATCAGTGCTTCCTTTTTCCCAGGATGGATTTGCTCACCTCTTACCTCTTGTCACTCGACCCCCGAGTCTATAAAGGTCCATCTGGGATTTGGCTGCAGTGGCAAGTCCAGAGCAGTTTTTTGTTTGTTTTTTGAGGATAGGTCTCACTATGCTGCTCAGGCTGGCCTTTAACTTCTGGGCTTAGTGATCCTCCTATGTCAGCCTCCCAAGTAGCTGGAACCACAGCCAGGACAACTTTCAAAATAAGAGCCTGATTGACATGTAACTCCCATACCATAAATTCACCCTTTTGTAACATATAACTCCGTGGTTTTGAACACAGTTGTGTAGTTATGACCACTGTCTAATCCCAAAACATTTTCATCTCCCTTATCAGAAATCCCACACCCATCCTTCTTTCCTGCAGCCCTAGACAACCACTAATCTACTTTCTATAATACCTCTGTGAACAGACAGTTCACACAAATGGTATCACACAGTATGTGGTCTTCCACGCCTGGCTTCTTTAGCTTAACATGAATGATTCAAAGTTCATCCATATGAACTTTCATCCCTTCCCTTCTTATTGCCAAATTCTATTCCATTGAACAGGTGTAGTCCCTTTTGTTTATCTACTCATCAGTGGGCGGACAAGTGGGTTGCTCCCGCTTTTGGGCTACAGACATACTGCTGCTGTAAGCCTGCAAACGATCCATGCATGGACAAATGTTTCCATTCCTCCTGGGTATCTACCTAGGAGTGGAACTGCTGAGTCACATGCCAACTCTACATTTAACCTTTTAAGGACCTGCCACCTGCTTTCCAAAGTGGCTTCCTCAAGTCCCCAGAAGTTGTGTCATATAGGGGTCCCAGGCAAAGCCCACAAGTGGCCATTCTGCAGGGACATTGCCCTTCTGTAAAAATAGCACAGTCTAAATTCAAAACAGGAGTCAGGGTTTGTTTGATTCGAGGTAAATAAATTACAGAAACTGTGACTTGCTTGGTGCCAGCAGCAAGCTTATCTTTGTATCGTCCCAGAGAACGAGCCAGCACCTGGCATGGCAGACGAGGGCTGGCACACCATGCGCCTGGTTGCCATATGAAGAGGCACTCTGTGCAGAGTGCAGCTGCAGCGGGATGTCCCCTCGCCAAGCCAAGCCGTCTGTACTACTGGTCAGGGTCTTGGGGAAAGTAATTCAACTCTCACCCACAGACTGTGCTCCTAATGGTGTGTACCAAGAAACTGGAAGGGAGACGACCCGGAGGGGGTAAAATCAGACAGCAATTAGACAAGGAAGAAATCGAGAGGACTGGTTCGGGCCCGCACGCCTGTTAGTCCTGAAATATTCCAGAGTGAGGATTAGGACTGGGGCCCATGTGGGCTGAAGCCAGGGAAGGAGCCAAGTCCACCACTCCTGGAACTGGCGAGTCGGTATTAGGCACGCGTCCCCTCCAGACCAGCAGTAAACAAATGCTGGAGCTTCATGGTTGGGCACCAGACTAACTTCCCAGGCAAAAGTATAAATTCCAAAGCTGGACAAGCAAGCCTGGAGGCTGGGTGATGGGGTAGTGAGGTAGGAAGATTTCTGCAAAGAGAATAAAGAGAAGTTCCCGGAACGGCAACTCTCTGCTCAGCTCCATTTTTCGCAGCTTTTGAAAAGAGTGGTTCAAACCACTCTTTTTCCATGTGCCTACCCGTGAAGACGCTGTGCTGCACATGGGGTATTATGCTCAGCCCCGCGGGGCCCCTCTGTCCTCCTGGCCCCCCACCTTCTCTCCTCCTGTTCTTTCACTTATCCTTCACCTTTTCCCCCTCGGGACAGATTTTATTGGCCTGGCATGATTTTGCCTAATAAAGAAACCTGACTACATTTTTCCACTGCGGGGATACAGAAGTCCCAGGGGTCTGTCCACATGTCCCTCTCTCAATTTCCCCCCAATTCCTTGAACAGTGAACAGTTCAGCACAGCTCTGAGTTTACACAGGTAATCACTGCTGTCTCAGGGCTGCACCCTCCAGACTCAACAAGTGTCCACACAATCAACAAGTAGGAACTTCTTGGCATCTGCAATATGCCCAGCTTTTTAAAATCACAGGTAACTGAGCCCAAAACCTAGTGTGATGAAAAAAAGAGTCTGAGGAAACAAAGATAAGAGCACGGACTTGACTCCCTGGTCTAATCCTCACAGCAGGCCCGAGAGGCTGTTACTGTCTTCCCAACTTTCCACAAGAGGGAGGCCCAGGGAGACTAGCTGAGTCAGCTGGCCAGGGTCATGAGCTAGTAAAATAATGGAACCAGGATTCCGACGCAGGTCAGAATGACCATAAAGCCTGTGTGTTTTTCATTAATCATGTAAATCAGCGGTCCCCAGGCTTTTTGGCACCAGAGACCAGTTTCATGGAAGACAATTTTTCCACGGACCAGAAGGGGGTCGGATGGGACAGGAGGTAGAGCTCGGGTGATGACACTGTGCAGACTGGTTCCTCACAGGCCACGGACCAAGGGTTGGGGACCACAGACCCAAATGACAATTTTTGGAAAAAATCATCAACCTTTACTCAAGCATGATATGGTTATATTATGTAGAAAGAACAGTAAGTGGGAGTTAGAGAATCTGGTTTTAACTCAAGGCTTTTTGTTGACTTTGAGCAAGTCACATAATATTTCTGAACAGTGTCCTTGGAGGTGCTAATATCTATTATGAAAAAAAGAAAAAAAAAGAATTGAGATTTTAGAAGTTTTAGAAAAGTTAGGTTAAATCGAATAAAACCATTTTCTCTACTGCAGGACTTCTCAGAGCCTTTACTATGGTGATGTACCCTATAAATCTCTAAGAGGACCATATCATATTCTCTGTGACCAAAATTTATTTATCAGAGTGGTATTGTTTGATAAATAAATTTGGGCCACAAAGAAAAAAAATACTTTCTTTTCTCCCACACAAATCACTTATTCTGCTTTGTCAGGATAGGAGATTGAAAAGTAATGAATTGGATAATCCCCCAGGAATCTTCCAGCTCTAACAATGACTGACTCATTTTCTGATTCCTCTTATCGTTCTACCTTGATGAAAGACTTTCTGAGGATAAAATTGCTTTTCTATAAAATCAAAAAAATAGCAACCCGGCAGAGCCAGGTCAGAATGTGCAGGGCAGCCCAAGGGGTCGGAGCTGGCCCCGCTATAGACAGCTGTCCCTGAAGAAGAATTACACATCTAGAGGTATCTTCTACCCTTTCGAAATAAGCATCACCCAAATGCAGTGGGGCTGGCTTTGTCCTCCAAAACAAAGTTCCTGGGCATTAAAGAGATTTTAAACTGTCTTGATTGACCTAAAGTGGAAGAATCAATAACATCTGTCCATGACCCCTCAAATTCATGTCTAAGGAAAGGCCATGTCTATAGGGCAGAACCATGGCTTGGCACTGTCACAAATTGGACATGGCTCTGTGGATGATGGGCCAGACAAGTGCCACTTCTTTGCAGGCACTGCTTCCCCTGGTGTGCAGGAAGAGGCCTGCGCCACAGAGATCCTGATGGTTTCAGGTAGAAGCAGGAGACCCTGCTGGGCCTTCAGAGTTGGGCTGGAATCAGCAGCAAGGGTAGGGCTGCATGCGCCAGGGAGGAGGGATGGAGGGCAATGCACATGAAGGTAAAGGGGCAGCAAGGTGACAATCGTGCTCCCAAACAGAGTACAGTTTTCAGAATAGAGGGTGATGTCCAGGTCCCTTAAGTAGCTTCAAGGGGCTCCCATAAAACTTTCTTCTCTTTGAAACAGACATATGATCTTCCTTGGGACTTTTTTTAAATGACTTACAATGACCAGATCATGCCTGGAAAATAAGCTATTCATCTAGGCAAATGGCATAGCAAAAAGAAGCCAGCATCCTCAGATACAGCTTGCCGTCCCCAGCCCCAACATCCAGATGCCCATAGCACAGGCTGGAGTAGTCCACACACCAAAAAATTGCTGCAATCACCCCCCTAAATCCTCCATCTGGAAAGAAATGATACTAAATAGTCACGTGGATTCCGCCAGAGCTCATCTCTAGACCCTAACTAGTCTTGCTGCCCCAAGTTCTAGATGTGGGCTCCTGGATCAGAACAGTTTGGGGCTCAGCGTTCAGATGAGCTCTGAATAAGACGTAAGGGGGAGGGCTACCATTCAGGACACCAAGGATTCACTATCTGGGCAATCAGTTCTCGAGGTCACCTAAAAGATTACAGACTTCTGTCGAACACCTGGATGAGAAAGTGACGATGACTCCATGCCTATTTAAAAGCTAGGCACTATCTGGAATAGATAAAGAACTCTTGCAGTTCAACAATAAAAGACATATAACCAAATTTTTAAAATGAAAACAAAGACTCTGAATACACATTCTTTTCAAACAAGACATGCAAATGGCAAGTAAGCACACACTAATTATTGTTATTCAGTAGGGACATGCCGATCAAAAGCACTATGAGGTAGCAGGATAACCGAAAGCCGAAGTCCACCCCAGAGCTCGTAGACACATGTTCACAGCAGCAATATTCATGGCAGTCAAAAAGTAGAAACAACCAAGTGTCCATCAAGTGTGATGGAAAGGCAAAATGTAGTATATCCACACAACAGAGTATCATTTAACAGTGAAGTTCTGGCACCTGCCACAGCACGGATGAAGCCAGACACACAGGCCACACGTTGTAGGAGTCTACCTGTAAGGAATGTCCACGGCAGGAAAATCCACGGAGACAGAAAGGAGACCAGGGGTTGCCAGGGGCAAGAAGGAATGAGAAGTGATTGCTGATAGGGATGGGGCTCCTGTTTGGGGTAATGAAATGGTCTAGAATTGGGCAGCAATGATTGATAGGACTCTGAACAGAGAGCACAGAAGCCAGTGAATTGGAGCTTTACAGGACGGGCATCATATCTCAATACAGCTATTTCTAAACTAGGCACGGGGTAGATGTTACCCAAAATGTGTATCATCACCCCATTTTACAGGTGAGGAAACTCGAGGCTGCGAGGAATTGCTAACAGTTGCACAGGTCAGCATGTGACAGACTTCCAGAGAGTGGACTCAAACCAGGTTTGCTGGCTCCAGAGGCCATCACCGCTCTGCTCCCCCCACCACGCTGCTCCCTGCCAGGATGATGAGGACGAGCAACTACAGAATGGTTCCTCTGGAAAAAAAGATCACTGCCTGGACAAAGGATCAGATCACTGACCTATATAAAACGCTAGTGCTGGAAGTCACATTAAGTGGCATCTCGCCAAATCCCTTCATTTTACAGATGAATAAGTCGAGTTTCAAGGCTCTGTCCTGACCTGCCCAACCATAGCAGCGAGGCTGGTGGGCACATTCGCCCTCTGTCTCACAGAAGACAAGCTGTTGTATTGTTCGCTGCAATTAGTCAGGAATCAAACCGTAGACGGAGTCCACCCCGTGGGGGCACGCAGGTCAGCAGGCATTCACCAACCTTCAAACATGCCAGCCTCGCATCCGGGTCCCAGCCAGAAGATCACTCGGGCTGGTTATAGCTCACATTATTCTGCGGTTACCCTGAAATTTCTCTTCTAACCCCGGGAGTGCTCTGAAAAGTCCCACCAGGGTGCGACGGTTCCAAGGATCCCTTGGAGCTTTTGAACTACTTAGCAGGAACAGGGAGTTCTGGATTTAGATTCCAGTGTGAGCGTAAAGCTAGGGAGACTGAGGAAGCAACTTTCCTCCCCTGCAATCTAAAGCGACTCTATGGGGAACCACTTGAGAAGGAACAGAAAAGGGAGCTGATGCCATTGAGCTAGCACGGCAACCACGGGGCCTCGACTACTCTGCGCCAGGGGTCTTTTGATTATCCCCTTAGTGCCTCCACAGCATGTCCTGCCCCAATCTTAGGGTGTCCCACATCGAACTTCTTACACTACTGCTCCCCACCCTTTTGCTTCCCTTTCTCCCTGTGACTGTCACCCCACTCCCCTGCAGCATGAGCTGGGCACCTGGGCCTACCCCCACCATCTGTGCCCTCACCCCCCACTCCCAAGCTGTGGCCGGGGCCTGCTGGCTGTGACTCCTCACCCCACTATTGCCTGGAACCTGCTTCCTCCTTGGCGAGTTCACTGCCACATTGTTCTGGGACTCCAGGGATGTTTGCTGAATTGAGAGGTCAGTGCTACCTTCACAGCAATTGGCAGCCACCGCTGTTTAATCACAGAAAAAGAGGAAAGGGAGAGAAGTGACCCCTCGTGTAAACAGGTGACAGAGGGGTTACTGACGCAGAGCTGGAGCCGGGGGGGAGCAGAGCAGATGGGGCCGAGAGCTGCTCTTTGTGTGTTTCCTGTGGGAACAGAAAGGCACCCCAAGACACCGGCTGACCAGACTACACCTCCACACTACACATTATTTCAGTGTGGTCCCTCTGACCTCTCCATCTGCTGATGGCTACTCCAGTCAAATAATTATACTCAGATGAAAAAGCCTATGACCTGTAACTTGTTCCAGCCACACCAAGTTAGACGCCCGCTGTCCTCCAGCGGTGCCTCACACACCCATTTGGAGCACCTCACGCTCCTTCAACAGCTGTCCACATCAGGGCCTGCCTGCAGAGACAGACCAAACCCAGTATCCCTGGTCTCCTGGGACCTCCAGGTTTTCTCTCTGTGCCTCTGGAATCGCTTGATGTCTTTTGTTGCTTTGTTTAATCTTATCTGCAGTGAGTTTGTAAGTGCTTGGGGAAGAGAGAGCTATGTGCAAGTAGGCTAACGTATGTAAAGTATTAAGCCTGGAGCCAGGCGTGGCACATTGTAAGCACTCTCCATCTGACATTAGCCACTGTTAACTATTATCACTTACTGATGTTCCCTAAGTCCCCGAGCACGACGGACGCCACATGTGCGGCACAAGCTACTGAATCTACTGAAGGCTGACAACAGGTCTCCCTCAGCCTCTCCTCTCCCCAACCTCTTATCAAACTAAACTGCTGCCCTCTAAGACCAGGAGTCCCGGCTGCACATCTGCCTGTCTCACGGCTGGATCAGGTGACTCATTCCTTCCTCCCAGGCCATCCCCTCGCTGTTGACAGAGCCCAGACTGCAGAGTGGAGTGGGGTCAGCAGAGAAGCCGGCCCTATCCCACCCTGATGTGTCTTTGTGTAATACCCCCTTGTACAACTCAAGGTTTAGAGAAATTATAAGACTTGATGAACCATTTGCTTCTCTGTGAAATCAGAATGATAACTAAGAAGAGCTGGGAAAAGAAACAATGTTTAAGTCACACTGGGCACTAAGCCAAAGCCAGTGGTGATGCAATGACAACACTCATTTGTTCAGGACTGGCCAAAGAAGCCCCAGGGAGTCATTCTTTTCAGTGTGAAACTGCATCTAATAATGCCCGGCTGGGCTTCAATTTCAGATTCCGAAATATCCCACATGCACGCTCTCCAAACGGCACCCTCCAGCTACATGTCCTGTGTAGGAACCATGGATTTTGGGTATAGACTACTGGGTACCAGCTGAGAGAAACGCCTCAGTGGGGGTATGCCAGTAGCTTTCATCTGACATCTGAGTAGAACACATTTAAATAGCTGCATGTGGCTGATGGCCACTGTATTGGACAGTACAGAGCCTGTGGGATAATGCTCCAAGGAAAAAACGAGGGGCCTGGACTTTTAGGATGCTCACGGAAGGTTGGGGCAAACTGGCCCCCCTGGGTTTGCTCGCGTCCCTGTGTGGACTCAGCCATATCTCCAGTGCTCACCAGTCACGTGTGGTAGGGGCTCCTGTTCCGGAGACTGTGGATGGAGAAGGTCACCATCAGTGCAGAAAGTTCTCTTTGAGCTATTACAGGTGGTAAAGTTTAAACCTCAGGTAGCCAGTTTTTTTCTTAAAAACTGTCACCTTGCATTTTTCAAGAAAATATTTTTTCAGCCCTCATGGACAAAATTGCTTTCTCTAGAAAATCCAAGAAGGTAAAAGCTCAGCTCAGAGCGATAACCTTCCTACAACCCACACTCAACTTCAGAAGCCAGTCTGCTTTATCTGTGCTGCTTTTCTTCTTTCTAATCCCAGAGCCCTCAGCCCCACATCCAAATTCCCACGCTCCAGTGGAAACTTCAACCAAAGCCTGTGAGGGACGCTCATCTCTTCAGGAGTTTGTAACTTACTATTATTCCATATGTCCTGCTATACTTCGGTGGGGCTGGCATAACACAGGACCACAAACTGGGTGGCATAAACAACAGTACTGGAGGCCAAAAGATCAAGATCCAGGTGCTAACCGGGCCATGAAGGAGAATCTGCCCCACGCCCTCCCCCTGGCTTTGGGCGGCCACTGGCAATCTCCAGCATTCCTTGGCTTACCAATCTCTCTCTGTCTTTATGTTTGCCAGCCATTCTCCTGGGGGTGTGTCTGTCTTCACAGTTCCCTTTTTTATGAGGACACCGTCCTATTGAATTAGGGGCCCACCCTACTCCAGAGTGGCCTCAGCTTAGCTTCATTACATCCGCAATGACCCTAATTCCAAAAAAGGTCACATTCTGAAGTTCTGAGCCTTTGGACTTCAGCATGTGAATGGGGAGGGGAGACGATTCATCCCATAATGGGCCCTTCCTCCTGGCAGGCCATCTGCCTCCCATTTTTCTATTAATATGAAAAGATTTGTAAGAAATTACTGGCTACTCAGCTTTGTGGGAGCAGGTGGTGACCCGGGGCAGAAGCTTGGACCACATGAGGCTATTTCCATTATACATCAAGTCAATTCAAGCCCATTATCCTAGATTTAACAAGGTCTACAAACAAAAACAGAAACCTGGGCTTGGATAGAGTGTGAAGAGAAACTGTCACAACTGTCACAGTCACACTGAAGGTGAGTTCCTTCAGTCACAGTGAAGGTGAGTTCCTCCACTGCTGCTCACCTAGTCACACTGCCTCCTTGGGCTGGCGCACTCTCTAGGCGGTATGGCAGACAGTGAAGAAAGATCCCTCCTGAGCCAGACAACAGTGCTCGACTGTCACTATCGTCAAGCAAATCACTGCCCAAGCTCCTCAGATGTGATTGTCAAGAACAGAAAGTCACCCGCCAGCACAGTGGACCCAGAAAGGGGCTCTGCTTTCTTCCCAGCCCACACATTCGACTTGCACAAGACACACGGGCGTTATCTATAAATTCAGGCAGCATCCAACAGAGAAAAGCAACCAGCTTTAGTGCTAGGAAACCTGGTTCGAATCCCAGCAT
Source organism: Loris lydekkerianus (assembly GCA_963574355.1). Classification (NCBI taxonomy): domain Eukaryota; kingdom Metazoa; phylum Chordata; class Mammalia; order Primates; family Lorisidae; genus Loris; species Loris lydekkerianus. The sequence goes on from CAUYPK010033643.1 coordinate 24,937, forward strand.
TGCCATGTACTAGATGAAAGATCTTAGATGAGCTAATTCACTTCAGTAAGGGCTCAGTTTACCCCTCTGCAAAATGGGGCACATGGAATCTACTTCATGTCAAATTAGGAACGAGCAACTGCTAGCCCTTGTTACAGAACAGCATTTACTGAGCTCTGATGATGTATCATGACAAGTCTGAGGTAAGGCACCACCATCACTCCCGTGTTTTTTGGATGAGGAAACTCAGGCTTGGAACCTACAGAGCCAGGTCTCTCTGATTGCAAAGTGACATTCCTAACTGTTTCCAGATACTGTCTCTCACAGGCGGTCCACAGGTGAAACAGTGGTGGCACACAGTTGGGGCTCTATAAATGCTTGCTCCTCACACCCAGTGTTGTCCAAACAACTGTTCCCACTGTGCTGGCACTGTCCACTCCCAAAATCTTCACAAGGATAGCAGGTCACCAAGAGTCACTTAGAACAGATAACACCTCTCTCAGGACACTGCCTCATCTAACATTTCCCAAAACCTCTTCCCACGTAACATTCCTGGCATCTGGGGTGTGTCACTGGCCACCTCCCACCCCCTCCTGGCCTGCCTCTGTCCATCCACTTGAGACAATGATATGGAGCCCAGCAGTCTGGCTCCAACTTCCACCCTCTTTGTAAATACTTCACCCATGTAGAGAGACACTGTCCCTGGGTAAATGGTGGTGCCTTGGTGTAGGCCTCACGGTTTTAACAGGTAAGCTTCGTCCCTTGGAGTGGTTAAATGAAGACAGATATTAGCACACTTTCCCACCCAATTATCCCATTTACAAAAATAGAACTCTGCTCCATGAGTGTTTCAAATAGAGGCCTTAATTTCTACAGATGGCAAGCTTAGGTTGATTCGTGAAGCCTCAGTCAGCGAGCTAGAATGCTGCCCGGTAGGCAAACTACTGCTTCTCATGTATGTAGAATGATATATGTATATACCCATTCACATGTATAGATGTGCACACACACACAGTGGAAAGGAGGAATGGTCTGAAGAGCATCTGAGGGACGTGTGGACCAGCAACTCAGCTGGGTGGCTGGGGTCCAGCACTGCATCAAGCCTCACCAGCGTCAGTACTCAGACCTGCCACTCGGCCTTCTGCAGAGCTGTGTGTTGAGGTTACGCCTTGAGCATCCAGGGAGGGCTGCACAAGAGCCATAGGAACCCAGTTTTTCATCTGTAGGGGGCATGCTGAACACCCTGCTTGTGACACTACAAGGTGCTTACTACGTAAAAACCCACGTGCAAAATTTAGTTGAAAAGAACCAAAAAAAAAAAAAATATATATATATATATATATATATATTTGCATCTCTTGGGGACCTTGGTATGTCTTCCTTCTCTAACAGCAAGAATTGCAGCAGTGACCACGTTTCCCTCTGCTCTGGGATGCTCTGAAGCTCAGAGCTCATCTGAGGCCTGTGCTGAGCAGCCGTGCAAGGGCTTATTATGCAGAAAGTTAAGGATCTGTGATTCTTTTTCCTTCTGAGCTGAACTTTTATATTTATCTGTATTCATCTGGATTTGTTCCTAAATTCTTCCTGGTATCATATTATTTATTATAGTATATAATGCTGTAAAACAAATCAAAATTTGTAGAACCAAGTGAGGTGTAAATAATTAAACAGAATGCAATTAAAATAATTACCATAGTAAACATAGCCAAGTTTAGAGAAAGCTATAGCTAAAAAACATCATTCAATCAGAGTAAAACAGAACAACGAGCATGTTGGGGCAGACACCATATGTAGCTGCTCCTTCCTTCTCCTCTGGCAGAGCCAGGATTTGGTTCGGATGTCACCCTCGCCACCACCGCCACCTCATGACTCAAGAGCCCGCCCTGGTTAGTCTAAACTAATCACTCTCTGGGCCTGGGAGCCGGTGACCAGGCTGGGCATATCACCCAGTTCTGGCCTCTGAGGACAGAGGAGAGAACAGCTACGGCCTTGGGGATGTTTCATTATTTGATGGGTAACTTACTTGATGGATGGATGGATGGATGGATGGATGATGGATGGATGGATAAACAAATGTGAGTGTCTGCTGGGCCAACCATGCACACTAAGTTTGACCATCACTAACTGCCAGGCACTGAACTGCTCACTGAGAGACACGAGGTAAGTGAGAAAAAAACAAAGGGCTGAGCCAGTGGCTGCCACAGAAGCGTGACACTCCTTAGAAGACTGCCCAGAGATGCAGCTTTCCAGATCCCCCTAGAGTCCAATGGCGGGGCAACTAAAAATTCTCTGACACACTCTTCCAGAAATTCTATTTAAGCACCAATCCTCTCCCGCCCTCCCCCACTATGCACAAATAACTCTTGCTCTCCCACAAAAGAACAGGGAAGGGAGGCAGGGATGGAAGATGAGGGGAGGAGAGGCCCTACTAGCCAGATGAGCTACAGGACCCTTAAAGTACAGCTCCTGTACTCTGCAGACTAGGTAAAATTGCTCAGGCCACCAGCAACCTTGCCTTTTCTCTTAGAGACACCAGACACGCAAGCATGCACACACGTGTGCTCTGAAACTACTTTAAATGTTCTCCAGCCACTCCACCTGCAAGATAGACCTTCTTTGGTTGAAAAGGGACTGAAGTCCAAGCTGCCCGCTGCATCTCTCAGCCCCAGTAACCCCCAGACGTCTGTCACCACCTGTCCTGGGTCTCCCCTTCCCCTGCTATCTAGATGACACCCACCGAGATGTGCTGGACACACATGGAAAGTCACGTATCAGGGAGCTCTCCACCTTCCAAACTGTCTTGTACGTGACAAAATCAAATAAAAATAAAACAATGTTCTCTTATATCCCAGTACATGCCCTTGTCCAGCTGTACAAAGTCTGTCTCACACCCTCTCCTTACTCGAGGTGTCTGCACGTGACACTCTTGCTCACCTCTCTCTCTCTTTTGCACAGGTCATGTCCACTTCTGAACTGCTCCCTTCTGAACTGCTTAAAAAACAAAAATATTCCTAAAATCACCCAAAATTAACTTCTGGGGGTTAAGACCACCACACCCAATATTCCCATGGGACTCACTATGTCTAGGCTTTCTTTCCTTATGAAGAAATGATTCTCCAAAATCAGCTTCTGTAAAGCAAATCCTATTTCTCATTGACCCATGTTTTTATCAAAGAGTCAGCACTGTTTTCTCACAGAAGAAAAAAGCCAAAACAATAAAGTCCCTGGAAGCACACAGAGAGCCTGCTACCTCTGCCCTACTGACAGGTAGGGGCTTTCCTTTCCTGGACTTCAGGCTCAAAGTTCCTGAACTCCCCACATTAGTCCAAAGCCCCTGCTAGGGGCAGGACTCATGCACGTCGCGTCATCACAAGGTGGGAACCAGGGGCCATTCAAGGTGAAAGTGAACACAAGTCTGTCCTGCTGCCCAGAAAGCAACGCCAGCACACATTTCAGAAGAGGGTGGTCCCTGACTAGCCTTCTGTCTCTCTTCCAAGTGAGTCAGAAGGACAGGGTAGAGTTTCCGTTCCCAGCCGACCACCCCCAGCACAGGGCTTCACACTTTCAGCCTCCGAGGATGCTGAACACTGGCCTCTAAAAATGAAGGGACTGGGCACCATGGAAGAGAGGACAGCAGCCGTCCCAGGCACGCCCTCAGAGAAGCCTCTGGGTTAAGTTGAGAGGCAGGCAATGAAAACTCAGGTTCCAAAGGCACCAGTGGAGAGGGCTGGCTTGGCAGCTGAACTGGAAATCAGAGAGGACAATTGGCCCCAGGGCCTCCCACTCTTTGTCCTGTTCTGTTAAGACCAGCAGTGACTGTCTGAGGATAAACAGTGCCCTGGCCCACACCTGAAGCTGGACATGCAGGAGAAGAGGGACGTCTTAATGGAGAAAGACACCAAACTCAGGAGTGATAAAGCACACTCTGACCTGGGACTGTAACCAAGAGAGTATCTTTCAGCTCAGCGAGCATTTTTTTTCCTAGGAAGGTACAATAAGCTTTGTGCATCATAGTAACCAGCTTGCTTTTTATTTAGCTGAGCACAATAGGGGAAACACAAAGGTAAAGCTCATGCATGCCTAATGGCTCTTAGCACTTCTGAAAACGACCACTCGAGCGCTGAAGGAGCAGGCTGCTCTGCTGTATGTACAGGCGGCACGCACACACACCAAGGTGGCCCCTGGCCACCTCCCAGATCCAGCACGGTACAAGCAGTGACAAAGGTGAGCCTGTCCCTTTAATTATGCCAATTGTGAGATGGCGAAGGCGCCAGTGGAGAAGGCATTTAAAGCAGATTGCCCCATTTAGGGAGATATGATTCTTGGAAATGAAGACTGGCATGTTTCCTGGACTAAAGGTTGCCCTGAATAACCAGAGAGCAGGAGGGCAGCAGCCCTGCCTGTGGGAGTCCACCTGACTTCAAAGACAGGCCCCACACTGGGGACAGACGCGGGGACACAAAGTGCCGAGGAGAGAGCCCATGGCCTGCTGCATCCTGCTCCAGTTGAGGATGGAGCCCCGGCCACCTCAGGGTCTGCTTCTCCCTGAGAGACACCTTAGAAAGGGAGGAGAAAGCTGCTAACAGCCAGGCCGAATGGGAGGGCTGGGAAGAGGAGATACCGTACACCCGGCCCTAGCCCTTTAATTTTGGAACTATTTTAAGGACAATAATTATTTTATCTGAGTCTCCTATAATAGAAGGGGCTGGGAAAACACCCAACCCAAGCCCCACTCTACATCAGTGGAGGATGGAATTGGGTGCACAGAGAGGGTGTTGTGGGGGCCCTGAGGAAAGACCTGGGGCCACACAGTCAGACCGGCTCTTATATGCTGGAATTGAAACAGATGGGGGGAAGGGGGCTGCACATAAAGCCAGAGAGCTGGTTCCACCAAAAGCCGGGTCAGAATACAGACACATGTAGAGACATATGTGTGCGCCTACGGGTGTGTTATGTAGCATGTGAACCGAAGCTATAGCCAGTCCTCTCTTAAGAAGGTCATGAAAAATTTCTGAAACCAGTAAAACAAACAAACAAACAAAACAGCTAAAGGCCTGCGAAAATATCATCTCTACTTTACATAAACCACAGAGGACTCAATAAACAACTTCCTCTCCACACAGCAACAATGGGGGAAGAATAGGAGAACTGAGATGGGGGAGCAGGGAGAGACTCTGCTGGAATTGCAAAGCCAGGGGGCCTCCAATACTCCCTCCACTTCAGGGAAATGGAGAGCTAACATGGCTCTCTGAAGGTTGCACGGCAAGTCTGGGAGCCTTTGAACCCCAGCCGGATGGTTCACACGGATGACACCACCAAGGCACAGGGGCCTCCATAAACACTCTTCAAAAACAACACACGTTGGGTGATCTTTCTGCTTGGACACCTGACCCCTAAGGCAGACGGCCTTACTCCCAGCATAGAGGCTAATCCTGTTCCTGGTGTCATGACTGATTTAGGCACGGGCACAGGACATCATCCCGGCCCATGAGATGTGGAGGGAGGGCTACAGGAAGCCTCTAAGAAAGGTTTTCTTCCTCTTAAGACAAACCAACTAGAAAGAGATGATCTCTTTTTTCCCATTGACACTGATGGGTGTGGGTGTGATGCCTGGACCTGTGGTGGCCATGGCACCAACAGCAGGAACGGTGAGGGCAGAAATATGGAAAGAAATTTGGTTCTTCATAGCTGCTCCCACAGCTGTCAACCTCAGAAGTTCTTGTTAGAGAGACAGTAAGTTTTCCTTTTTGTTTCAACACTTCGACTTTGGTTTCTGTCCCTTGAAGATAAAAGCATCTTAACCAACAGTCTACTAATAATTAGTCTATGAAACAAAAAACAATTACTTTTCTACCATCCTACTCTCTCTGAAGCGATATAAGCTCTCTTGAGCCAATGAGAAAAATCACCACCTCAGCTGGGCATGTAATCCCAGCACTTTGGGAGTCCAGGATTGTTTGAGGACCGGAGTTCAAGACCAGCCTGAGAAACACAGTCAGACCTCATTTTTAAACAAATAAAAATAAAAATAAGCCAGGCATGGTGACATGCACCTGCCATCCTAGCTACTTGGGGGACTGAGGCAGGAGGATCACCCGAGCCTGGGAGTTTGAGGTTGCAGTGAGCTATAAGCATACCACTGTTCTCCAGCCTGAGTGACAGAGTAAGACTGTCTCTAAAAAAATTAAAAAAAAAAAAAAATCTCCACCAAACTTTTCCCCCACTTCTTCCTTTCTTCCCCTTCAATGAAACTGGGGACATGCTCAGAACTACTAAATGCCCTCTTAGAAGACATTTTAAAAGGTCATCTAGCCCAGCATCCATTCTGTCCTGGATCTGACTCTCCGGCAGCCCCTTCCCAACGTGCTCATCTTGAATACCTCCAATACCAAAGAAATCATTGTTCCCCAGGGCTGGCCATTTATGGAGAGGTTTCAGCAGTTTGATGAAATCTGCTCCCTGTGGCTTTCAAACCACGGATTCAAGTTGGACCCACAACCACCATTTTTTAATCCATCTGCCCTTCAGATATTGTTTCTGTCTCATGCGGTAATTCTTCTCAAGTAATTCCTTTGAGAAAGATGTTTCTTTACGGTAAATGCCCATTCTTTTGAACCGCGTTCTCCCTTCCTCATCTCTCTGGCCCAGATACTTGACAGAAATCAATCAATCTGTCCCATTTAACCAATGAATAAACAACTCAGTCAATTAATCTGTCTTTTCTCCCTCTCTCTTCCCTATATCCAACCCAAACCAAACCTAATTACATAAGGGTAATAAAAATATTAAAAGTCACATATTTTGAAAGAAAACTGGGGCAATATAAAAATCTAATATATTGTCAATCTCTAAATCCTTAGACAGGGTCCAAAAGTCTCCTACAAACATAAACACACACACACAAACACACTCGAGTGTATGCACACACATGATCTGACCAAATTAAAACATTTTTTAAAACACTGACATTAAAAAGAAATAATAATTTCTTATTCATTAATATTTTTTCTGACATTTAATTATTTCTCTTTTCCTAGAAAATGTATTTCAGCTAGGCTTTCTTTCTCTTTTTAAAACTCATTGGAGAGCGGCACCTGTGGCTCAAAGGAGTAGGACGCCGACCCCATATGCCGGAGGTGGCGGGTTCAAACCCAGACTTCGCCAAAAACTTAAAAAAAAAAACTCATTGGACTTCATTATTTTTCCAAGGAGTTTTAGGTTACCCATGGAATTGACTGGAATGCCCAGAGAGGTCTCATACCCCCTGGTCACACACATGCATCAGCTTTCCTCTCTCAAATATTCTTTCAAGCTGACCTGAAACCCGCTGATACCACTTTTATCTACTATTAACTATTATCTATATTAACCACTTTACAAAAAAAGTTTTGGAACATGGCCCTTGGTAAACTTGGGGCTTCTTAAACATATATGAGGTGATCCATCCCATTCATAACAGCCTGTTCCCAAGCCCAGAACAATACCTTTACCTATTTCTTACCTCTGTCTTACACGATACCAAGTAGGCTCACTAGAATTTAGAGCTAAAATATCACCGTCCTGGGTGGTGCCTGTGGCTCAGTGAGTAGGGTGCTGGCCCCAGATACTGACGGTGGTAACCCTGACCAAACTGCAACAATAAAAAAATTTAAAAAAAAACAAACAACTTAATAAAAAAAAAAAAAAAAATCATCCTCCTGAAAAGATAATGAGACTCTTAGACATAGGGACCAGCAACTCTTAGTCATTCATTTTAAGGTAAGAAAAGGCTGACCATCACAAATCATGTATCCCAAAATTGCTCTGACCGGGCTGCAGAATATAACACATGACTTTCCCAGAGAAAAACACCCACCCTCTAATCACGTTTCGCCTAGGGAAAAAATAAAATTAATTTACGTCTGCCAAACTGCATTTTAACTTTAAACAGTAAAAGTAGCCTAAAAATGTAAGAGATTCATTTGTTCAATAAGCATTTATGGAATACCAAGTTATCTGCCAGGCACTGTGGGAGGCATTAGTGATTTAGAATTGAGAGCCTGCCTCCTACCCTCATGAAATCTCAAAAGACAGAACTAAATGTATATAAATCAGCAAATCAAGACAGACAGACGCTACATGGATGAACCTTGAAAACATTATGCAAAGTGAATGGAGCCAGATGCAAAAGACCACATCTGGTGTGACTCCATTTATATGACCCATCCCAAATAGAGAGTAGGCTTAATGGCTTCCAGGGGAGGGAGGAGGATGGGAATGGTGAATGGTACTCATTGGCACAAAGTTTCTTTGGGGGTGATGAAAATGCTATAAAATTAGGTAGTGTTATGGCTGCACAATTCTGTGAACACATGTATCCTAAAAACCACCTTTGAATGAGTGAATTATATAAATTAGATCTGAATGAAGCTGTCTAAAATATATAAAGAAATCAATAGTCCTCATATATGCACACAGCCAATTAGATGATAATAATGGAAAACACTTTTTATAAGAATTAACTTAAGAGATGTATATAACCGATATACAGAAAATGTTTAAACATTACTGAAGCACACATGGAGGAACACAGGGAAAGAAAACATGGTCTTTGACAGGAAGACTCAGCCTCATGAAGATGTTAATTCCTCCTAAGTAATTAATAAATTGAATGTGACCCCAGTGGAAATACCAACAAGATTTTTTCTGGAATCAAGATAGGTTGATTCTAAAGTTCACAAGGAAAAACAAACATAGAGAACAGCCAGGAGAACTCTGAAGAGGAAGAGCAATCAGGGAGAACTAGCCCTTTCAGATATTAAAAGAGAATATAAATTTCAACATTAACAACAGATCAACCAAGGGAAAAACAGTGCATCCAGAAATAGACATCCCCCCAGTCCTATCGGAATTCAATTTATGCTACTGTGGGAAAAATATAAACACTCAAACAAATAGTGTTGGGACAACTGAGTATTAGAAAAATATAAAGTTGCATCCAAACCTTAGAACATACTCTAGCATAAACAAACACCAAACGAATTAGGATTCAAAATGAAACAAGGAAGTTACAAAGTACCCAAAACATAAGATAGGGAAAGTCTTTCCATCTTGATTCAAAATGCAGAAGCCAAAAAAAAAGGTAAACTTGACTACATAAAATTAAAGAGAATTATGAAGGGCATAAGTGAATCAAAACACACGTAACCCCCCAAAACATTTGCCATGCATATCAAAGACAACGTACTGTCTAAAGAAGAGGCTGACAACATACTGGCAAAATGTGTAAAATTCAAGAGATACTAAGTTCACATAAAATAAATGTAAAATTACATTTAAATAAATGGAAATATGCCCAACCTCACTTACAATAAAGAAATGTAATTAAAAGTACAACAAATACCATTTCTCACCTCCTAGCAAAAATCCAATAGTTTTGCAACAGATTCTGCAGGCAACTCTAGAGAAAAAGGCACTTTCATGTATTAAGTGCACTACTAAATATGGCACAAACCCTACAAGGGAAATTTGTCAATATCTTTAAAAACTACAGATGTGCTCATCCTTTGACTGTATTGTCCCACATCTAGGATTCTGTCCCACAAGTGCACCCACACAAGCATGAATTGATGTGTATACAAGTTCATCTATTACTGATGATTTGTGAGCAGCAGCAGATTAGGCAGAATCCAAGACTATGTTGTCGTTCCAAAAACCATGGTACAGCAACAAAATGGAGTCTTCTGTGGCTAGAAAAAGACCGAAGAAAACTTTTACGTACTGATGTGGAGAGAGTTCCAAATGTATCATTAAGAGAAAAGAATTAAGACATAGAATATGCTGTATATAGTATGTTACCTTTTGTATACAAGAATAAGAATACACACATACATCTACATACACACTTGAAGCTGTTATGAAAGATTCCAAGGCTTAAGAAAGATACTAATGGTTATCTATGAGGGAACAAAGCACAAAGGGCAAGCCTTCATTGTGCAAACCTCTCTATATTATTTGTTTAATTAGTTACTTTAACTTTCCAATATAAAGAAATGTAGAGAGAATAATGTTAACAACTTTTCATATATCCATCATCTAGATGTAATGTCTATGTGGTTTTGATCTTTCAGTTATGTAAATGCATTTATTATTTTAAAAAGCTCAACGTAAAACCAGGCATAGTGGAACATGACTGCAGTCCCAACTCTTCAGGCTGAGGCAGGAGGATCACTGAAGCCCAGGAGTGTGAGACCAGCCTGACAGCCTGGGCAACACAGTGAGACCCTGCCTCCAAAAAATAAAAAATAAAAAAAATAAAAAATAAAAAAAGAACCAAGAAAAAAACAAAACACTAAACTGAACATGTCAACCTGATCTCTTAGAACTCTTAATTTTTAACCATGTTTTTTTTTAGCTCTGTTCACTGAAATACTTAAAAATAATTCACCTTTGTGGAACTAACCACTCCCGATGCCCAGATTGTAGTCTCTAATCCCATTGCCCAACATCATTGATACTATCATCCAATGCTACTGAAAAGTACACAATGAAACCTGGGGCATTTTGTGACATGAAGCAAGAAAGCTTTTCAAGATTATGAAGCTCTGTCAAAAGGTCACAGGAGCTAGCCCAAGGGGTCCCAGTGCCTAAAGCTGCAACAAAAGATTAATGATTAAAGCACATCAAATCAATAAAAATCCATGCATGTATAATGATTAAAAAGAAAGACAGAAAAGCATTTGTCACTATTTGAAATGGTTATTAAACAAGTCCTTATTTTGAAAATTAATAGTTAAAGGGAAAATGTCAGCAAAGATCCCGCCTTTCCATTTGGAATCATATGTTAAAGGGACCAGACAGCTCTACCTTATAGAAGATATAAAAGAATTAGAAACATTTCATAAAAACTAAGGGAATACATGGGTTTGGGCAAGAACCACTACTTGGTGCTAAAACTATTAAGAAAATGGTCTGTATGCCAAAGGTATGCCACACAAATCACTCTCCAGACTCAAGAGGGAGGATGTAACTGGATGATGGAAGGTTCAGGCTGCCACAGTCCTAATCCAGGGGTTAAATTAGCATCCCCGATAGTAGGGCTTTTCAGTAACAGATAGTAAAGTACACAGACTCAGCCCTGGTGTACTCTAGTCAAAAGCAATGTACTTGAATCCTGCAAGCCTTTAGATACAGAAAATCACAGAATGGAGAAACAAGCTTACCCCCACCATAAGAAAGCAACCCCACACACGCAGGTCTAGCAGGTTGAGAGGCTCAACTGGCAAACAGTCTGTTTGTTCAGTAAGAGACTGTGCTGGATTAAGATCCTAAAGGGAAGTTACAACCAGACTCAGGACATGGTCTTAGAGTAGACACTGATTTCAACAAACCAACTTCAGAGGACATCTGATAGCCAGTTGTAGAAATTTGAATATGCACAAGATATTCTATGAGGTGAGCTTTATTGAAATACAAAGTTGGAAACTATTATCAGAAAAAAGCAGATTACAAAGTAGTAATATATCATTTTGGCAAAAAAGGAAAAAAAAAAAAAAAAATGGGGCCCGGCATGGTGGCTCACACCTATAATCCTAGCACTCTGGGAGCCTGAGACAGGAGGATCACTCGAGGTCAGGAGTTCAAGATCAGCCTCAGCAAGAGTAAGATCCCATTTCTACAAGAAATAGAAAAATTGGTTGGGTATGGTGTTGTGGGCCTATAGTCCTAGCTACTCGGGAGGCTCAGGCAGGAGGGTGGCTGGAGCCAGGAGTTTGAGGCTGCTATGAGCTGTGATGACACCACTGTACTACCTAGGGTGACAGAGTGAGACTGTCTCAAAAGAAAAGTCACACATATCTATGCATAGAAAAAGACATGAAAGATACAACAGCGGTAATCTCTGGAGAGAAAGAGTGTCTACGTGCATGCCCAGGGGTGGGAGGGTTGCTTGCCTTTATTTTCTAACTTTCTATAATTAGAAAATGTTGTTGCTATACTAAATACATCTAAAAAAAAAAAAGTTAAGTAAGGCTTTAATTTTTGCCGCTAATCTACAAAAGGCCATCTGAGTAATGATGTGTTATCTTTCTAAAATATGCTAAGTGGCCTGTACATGGGTGTATGCAGAATTCTTGAAATGACTTAGAAGCAATCTCTACATCGGAACTTCATTGCTTAGATGATTCTCTGAGAAATCAAAGGTATCTTCCCCAGACAGAGGCAATGCTGTAGGAAAAAACAAACAAACAAAATAAACTAACACCAGTTAAGGTCTGAGAGCGTGATGGTTTGAGAAAAGAAATGAGAGCAAAGTTTTGGAGAGGGGGCCTGAAATGCCTCCTCAAGCAAACTTCACCCCCACTTCCCTAGTGAAAATGTTACCAGCAAAGTTCCAAAAAGCTCTAGGGGAAAAGTGAGACTCCTAGGAAGGAATACAGTACTCAAGGCCCAGGAAGAAAACTTAGGAACAGATATGCCTGTTGGCAGAGTGTCTGCCTCAGAATCGCCCTTTGACTATAAAGGCACATTGACACCCACTTTCAAACTCACCTGTCTAGATGCCTTTGCTTTTAATCATCACTGTCAATTTTGGAAGATACTCTCTAAAGGAGTGACAAGTTTCTCTACTGCAGTTTCACACAAAAATCTATACGAACAAAACTATATTGTACGATCAGTCACTGATTTAGCAGGTTTGGGGAAGTGTCGACAATGTGTGTGATGGCAGCAGGGTGGAGTACACAGAAGCAGCCACGCACAGGCTCCTCTGCTCAGAAGCTTGCAGTCTATGGGGAAGGCAGGCAGAAAATGAACACACCCAAAGAAATGGGTCCCTGGAGATTGTTAAGTGTTGAGAAGGAAAAGAACCAGGTGCTCTGAGATCAAACGAGAAGCATCTGATTTACACAGGAAGGTCAGGGAGGCCTCTTGGAGGAAGTGACATTTGGGATATGACCTCAGGCTGATAGGCAGAAGAGTGCTGCAGGCAGGGAAGGAAGCTCTGCAGAAGAAAACAGCTAGAGACCTCTCAGAATGGAGAGGAGCCAGGATGGGACAGAGAGAAGACTGGTGGGAAGGAGATTGGGGAAATTAGCAGGGGCTGTGCGGTGACCCACGCCAGGTGGGATTTGGGACTTTAAGTGTGGGGGACAGTGGAGCATCTGAAGCAGGGGAGAGATGAGGTCTAATTTACACCTAACATCATTATATGAAATCAGCTGGAGAGGGTCCAGCATGGCCAGAGGGGAACAGACCAGGCGGCTATGGCAGAGACGTTATGGTACCCTAGGCTAGGCTACAAGGATCCCAGCTACAGACAGGGAGCCAAATTCAAGCCAAAGTCTGGCTTGTAAATGAGGTTTGACTGGAATGCAGCCCCCCCCACACACTCATTTATGTATTGTCTTTGCAGCTTTCACTGTCCAACTGCAAAGTTGAGTAGACACAGCAGAGACCAGAAGGTCTGCAAAGCTTAAAATATGTACTGTCTGGACCTTTGTAGAAAAACTTGATTTGCCAACCAGCAGACCAGGAATGGCCGTGGAGAGAGAAATGGACTGGGTCATGACAAACATCCCACCTTCATAAACACCTGGATTCTACATTGCCACTCACCCACTCCCTGAAAAGCAATGCTCAGGCACTTTGCATCATGGCCAAGCTGCTCCCAGAGCAGGGGGAAAGCTGGGCTGCCCAACACGCACACTCCCAGCTAAGGCCCATCAAGGCCAGGCTCTGCCTGTAATAAACAAGTACCCTTTACACGGCCTGTTTAGTGCCATATTTTTTGCATTTTTGTTCTTTGCTGCTGTGATTTCACTGTTCACAATGGCCCTTAAGCAGAGAGCTAAAGTGCTGTTCAGAGCCCCTAAGCACGAGAAGCCCATGACACTCCTTGTGAGAAAACACATGTGTTAGAGAAGCTCGCTCAGGCAGGAGTTATGGTGGTGTTGAGCTCCATGTTAATCACAGCATACAATAAAACAAGGTGGCTTTAAACAGAATCACAAATAAAACAACATCACCCTGTCAAGGTACGCAGTGTTACACCAATACACATCAGGAGCACAATGAAACTGATACTGTGTATTGATCAATTGATGGAAATACGAGCAGAGGCTCGCAGGAACCGAACCCTGTGTCTCTCCTAGGAGTAATGACTCAGTACTCACCAATTCAGTGTTCCCAGAGTCTTCACATGTGTGGACACAACTATGGCAAATAAGGAGAACGGTAACACTCAGAGGCAAAAGCCAATAGACACTGAGGATGGATTAAATGTGAAGTGAAAGTCACGGATGCCTCCCAAGTTTCTGACTGGGTGAAAAAAAGGTGCTATTTATGGAAATAAAGAATTCTAGAATAGGATTATATTTCAGGGGGTTGACCAAGATTTTTTCTTTGCAAGTGTTAAGGTTGACATCTGAATGCAGACATCAAGTAGATTGTTGGCTTTATGACTTTAGGGCTGAAAGAAGCAGTTTAGGTAAAGATACAACTTGGTGAATCACTAGCAATGGAGATGGTGCTAGAAGCCTGGGAGTGGTACATCACCCAAGGAGAGAGGGGAGAATGAGAGTGGGGTGCAGGCCAGAGATGAGTGAGAAACTGTCAGTTCCTGAACAAACAGGTAGGTTAATTTAAATCTTCTTCTTTTTTTTTTTTTTTAGGACTCTGTGGCCCAAGCTGGAGTGCAGTGGTGTCGTCACAGCTCACGGCAACCTTGTATTCCTTTGCTCAAGCAATCCTCTGCCCCAGCCTTCTGAATAGCTGGGATCATAGGCACATACAACCACATGCGTTTAATTTTTCTATTTTTTGTAGAAGTGGGGTTTTGCTACATTACTCAGGCTGTAAATCTTTATCTAGGTGGTTTGATTAATTCAATATAAAAGTATTTGGGGGAGGAGATTAAGCTGGTGGAATATCCCTAGACCCTGATAAATGTTCAGACCCCTTGACCTAGTAACTCTACTTTGGAGAACCTATCCTAAAATCCAGACAAGCCTTAACATTACATAGAATTACACTGAGGAATAATTCCTGGTAGTAAAACCGGAAATAACCCTAACATTTCGGGAATGTTTACACTGACAAAACCAATAAAATTCTCCTCTGTGATTTTATCTACAGATTCTAATCTTAGCAATTTCAACCCTTCTAGAGGTTTGATAAACATGCATTTCACTTCCTCCAAGCTTTCTAGTTGAAAGAGTCTCATTTTGTCACCCTTGGTAGTGTGCTGTGGCATCATAGCTCACGGCTACTTCAGACTCTTGGGCTTAAGCAATTATCTTGCCTCAGCCTCCCAAGTAACTGGACTTCAGGTGTCCACCACAATGCCCTGCTATTTTTAGAGAGGTCTCACTCTGGTCGGGCTGGTCTGGAACTCATGAGCTTAGGGAAGCCACTTGCCTCGGCCTCCCAGAGTGCTGGGATTATAGGCATGAGCCCCCATGCCTGGCCCTGCCAAGCTTTTTTAGTAAGTGGATTATTTGCCTTTATCTACCAAAATGCAAGCTGCTTGGAGGCAGGGGTTTCATCTACTCTGGTCACACTGTACACTGGGCACCCAGAACAGTCTCTACAATGCGGAATGTGCTCGATGGTTTTGCTGAATTTCACATTTTAATCATGTTGCTATAATGATGTAAGGTGATCACGTCCATTGAGATTTTTTGGTGGCTGTCACATTGCCCCATTCCCGTTTGTCAAATCAACGTTTCTTTCCCCACCACTTCCTGGCACTTTCTTTATTACCTGTTAAATGCTCAGACAACAGGGCCTTAAATCCAGCTCACCCATTCTGTCCCTCAGATGGGTCTGTCAAATTTTCTGCCAGATTTGAAGCTCTAGGTTTATTTAAACACAGGCTGGAGCTAGTCACTTCACTGCTCTTATCGTCCAGCTGACAGTCCCAGGCCCTCCACCTTAACTATCAAGTCCAGCGACAGAAGCCATTCTCTCCAATTTTAACACACTTTTTCAGATTTGGGGTTGATTATTTGGAGAAGAACCAACATATTAACAAATTTCACCTTCTTATGTAGAAAGGGATGGAGAAGATAGTCCACTGTGTGGCTACAACCTGGTGGTCAGGGGTACAAGTTCTGGGTGCTGATGCCTTGGGGGTCCCAGCTCCGCGCTCAGGAGCAGCCCACCTCCCTATATAACAAAGGGGTGGGGAGCCTTCCCCGTAGCATTATTACCACAAAGATTCAATGATTCAAACCAATAAAACCTTAGAGCAGAAATGGCCATAGCAAGTGCTCATACATATTAGCTGTGGTGATCATCTTTTCATTACAGTTTCTTCTTAGGGGTGTCAGTAAATTATTCTCAGATATCTCACCTGTTTTTCTGCTCAAAGGCAGCTTGTCAATTGACCACTACTTTACCTCTGGTGCACCAGCCATGGCGCTAAGTGCTTTCCACTCACCAACTCAGGAGGCAGCAGCACGCTGGGGGACTCTGTGTTTGAGGTACTAACAGCTCAGCCTCTTTGGCCTCTAGCTTGGTTGCCTCCTCTCTAAGAAGCATCCTAGACCCTTCTTACTGGAATCAGTCTTGTGCCCCCTGTTGGGTGTGGACAACTCTAACGCTTTGGCAGCCAGCCGTCTGGACGAGAGCTGGACTCAGGCTCCAGCCCCGGCTCTACCGATTACTGCTCATGAGACTTTGGATACATTATCTAATATCTGTAAGCCTCAATTTCTTCTTCTGTAAGTGGGGAAAACCATAGAGCTCTTAAATGTTTGTTAACAATAATACATTATTATTGTGAGAATGACATCTGTGAAGGCTGTTCTGTGGCCCCAGGCCAAACTGGATGAACTATAGACTGGCCGGCTCTGGAAGAACAAGAGAAAGCAGCTCCTGACCTGGCCCAGAAAGGATGGAAAGGCAGACAAGAAGTCAGAAAGGCAGGAGGCCGGAGCTGCACGTGCCTACGGCTTCTGGAAGTCATGGCCACGAGAAGCGGCGGAGCTGTAAAATGCTGGAGGTGCTAGGCTTCCGACTCTCAACACATCCAAGGAAAGTTTTGATCAAAACACTACCATCTGATTTTAAATATTTATTGGGTTCTTCATTCTGAATGCATTCCTTTAAAACAGTGGTTCTCAACTGGAAATGCAAACTCTCAGGCCCGACCACGGGACCTATAGAGTCAAAACTTCTGGAGCGAAGCCCAGCAATCTGTTTTAACAGGTCCTCCAAGTCAAAAAAGTTGAAGAATCACTTCTCCAAAACAGTCTCCTACACAAATACTACCCAAAGAGAGTCCCAAGTATGTGTCCACTTAGACCCCCACACCTACAAGTATGACAAGGCAAACACACACCCAAGGACCTCGAAGCCAAAAGACTAACGAGGTCAATAAAGGAGGCTGCTCTGTGGGTGGACAGGTGTGAAACTACAGCAGATAGACGCAGAGAGGAGAGATGCCCTCAAGGGCCACAGTCGCACAGGCCATGTCTGCCAGAGGCCGACACAGACAGCTGTCACACGAACTATGGTCTCCCTAGTGGGAGAACCACACTGGACATCGCGCTACCTTAGCAAGCAACAGCCCCCTCCTCCAACTCTGCTCTGGGAAGCAGCCATACCGATGAGACCAGAGTGGAGGAGGGAACCTAAGGGAGCAGAGGAGTCAGTGGAGCCTTCACCAGCCAGGACATGTACCAGCAGGAAACATTTCAAGTTGCCTTTGCTCCCCAAACCTTTGAAGCAGGGTGTCTTCTTATCAGCTCTACCTTTAGGACAGAGCATCAAGGACTCTAGCCCTGGGTCTCACACTGTCAAGTCCAGCCACACCTCTCTCCCAGTGGAAAGGGGTTCCTAAGGCCAAGATGGATGCCTACTCACGAGCTGATCCCCCCCTTCAAGACCAAGCTCCAGGTCCCTGAGGCCATGGTCCAAAAGGCCTCATGCCAGGCCCTTCCCCCGGCCTGTAAGTACATGCACAGATAGGCCTGGCAGGTGGCCAAGAGGCACCCCTAGGTCAAGAGGTGGACACACAGCTTAGTCATACAGACCAGAAGTAAGACAGAGAAGCAGGTGGGTCACAGGCACCCCCTAGTTTGTGTCCTATTAGTGTGAAAACCTGTGTGTTCAAATACTTCCAAAGTTTCCTCATCTGGACTGAAATGCTTCCAAGGCAGGGCGGGAGTGGCCCTGGACAGAAAGTGTACCAACAGGATCCCAGCTGGGCTCAGAAGGTCACACCAGAATATAGAGGAGGCAAGTTTTAGAAGCTCAAGTTTTGGTCACGTCAAAGGGAAAGAGTGACTGTACCTGTACCTCAGGAAATCAGTATTTAAAAAAAGAAAACCAAAACAAGACAAATGCCGCTTGCTAACTTAAAAGTTCTGTGAAACTCATCACATCCTACCAGTTTCTCTCCTGTGATTCTCATTGTTGTTAGTGAGTAGCTTGTGGTGACAAAGTACGAACTTTCTCAGGGAAACATAAGTAATAACAGAGGGCATTATGGCCTTGTGTTCCTCGGGAAAGAGGGAAATACCCCTCCGCCCTGGGCTCAGGGCAGCGTGGGGGGAGGGCTGAGATGGGACCCAGGAGAAACAGAACTCAGTTGCTCCCTTACCGGTCCTGGGGAAAAGGGAAGTGAGTGTGACAGCCTTGTAGGAACCCTCCACCCACAGCAAACAGGCCTCTGCCTGGTGCTTGGCATTCTGGGGCTTCTGTGCACACTGCCTGGGAGAAAGGGTGGGTAGAGCCTTAGCTCTGCCCCTGTACACACACGTATGTGCACACACACACGCACACACACATACCTGTACTCTATACAGCAGTGGGACAGCCTGTTCACTGCTCGGAGCCTCAGTTTCCTCACATGTCAAAGGTTGAATACTAATGTGTGAAGACCTTTCCAGGTTATTCTATGACCCAAAAAGATCTTGTGATATGAGTGGGGCTATAAAAAGAGATCCTTTAGAGAAAGAGAAAAAGATGGGGTAGCACCTATGGCTCAAGGAGTAGGGCGCCAGCCCCATATACTGGAGGTGGCAGGTTCAAACCTGGCCCCGGCCAAAAACTGCAAACAAAGAAAAAGAGAAAAAGTAACATGATACCGCCAATACCAGCACATTTCCCTTATCCTAGGTCACTGCTATCAGGTGTGAGGAGGAGAGCAAAGAGAGATGTTTCTGGAACCTCCGGTCGGGTAGTGTTGGGTCAGTCAGGCTCGCTGACAACCTCTCAGCATGTGTTCTGCTGGGTGACCCCAACAGTGGTCCCACCCAACCCCACGATCTCCCTGCCTTCTGCTGCACCCCACAGCCTCCCAGTGTGGCTCACCCCTGGCTGCCGTGTGCCTTCTGTTATACCCAGGCCAGTAAAAGTTACCTTGTCAAATATTGTTTTGATTATATCAACTCCCCTCTCCACACCATGACATGTCTCTTGAATCAGAAGCCTTCTGAAGCACCTCAACTGATCCCAAACACTTACCATTCTCATCTGCTCATCTATTTTGCACATACCACTCCAGCCAAGCAAAAATGACCCTGCAGATGAATTCTATTATATACTCTGCTTATTCCCCTTGTTAAGCCAACACAGGGGCTTTGTTTCTGTTGTCTCTCTATATGGGAATACCTCATTTAACTGACATCCTTGGCAATAAGCTGATCTACAAAATCGATCTACCTAAGTTAATTTTCCTCTCTACCAGAAATTTAGCCCTTTAAAGCAGCCGTAAATCCTTTTTGGAGTAAGTCGTCACGGTATAATCAAATGAAAGAGTTTCTTTATTTTAACCATTTACTAACAGAAACATTCCTGTAATATATTAGAGAACCTTCCAGTCTCAGTTAGCGGAACATCATGAACGTCGATTAATCTTTTCCCGATGGTGCAGGTCACACTTAATGAGTAACAGTAAGCACGCTGTGCCGTAGCTGCAGAGGTAAGCGGTCCGGAGGACAAAGCTGAATGCACATGTACATTCTCTCGTGGGGTGCTCTTTCCCCCTGTCACCAGCCCTCCTGCCATTTACTTTCCTCCAGGAGTCCCTACTATCAGCTTGAATTCTGTACAGCAGATGCCGTGACATAGAACTTGAGAGGGTATAACTTACTGTCTTTCTATACAATTCCAAGAATTTACATGCCAGCTTTTGTCAGACCCCTATAAATTAATTCTACACTAGATTAAACAGACAAACAAGAGTTTATTCCCACAACTTTACTCCCATCAACAAGCCAGAGAGTTCCAAATTTCCTTATGTATCTTGGGCACAAATAATGAATACATTGAAATCTGCTTCTTGAATGCCACGAAATTATAAGTTCTATACTGTATAGATTGATACGATGGATCACTCTTCTTATGAGAAACCTTTGGAAAAATCATCTTATATCACAAATAACAATTCCATAGGTTGAGTCAATAAGGGAATATTAGGGTGGAGGAAAATGGTAAAAGTATACAAATAAACCTTTATTCATCAGAACGCAAACCTGTAACTGTTTGGAGCCCAAAGTGCTTTTTCCTCCAATGTGATGGAAGATTCTACAGCAATCTCTAACTGTGGCTGGACAGAACCACCTAGGGAAAAACGCCCTGCCTACTCATATATTAAATTGCATTCTTTTTGTGACAAAGGTTTATGTAAAGTCTATGACATTAGTGCAAATAGGAGAGTTAGTCAATCTTAATTCTGCTTAAACACAGTAGCGTTTAATTAATCAGAACCTACCAAGGCTGAAGTAGCTGGGCAAGATTGCAAAAACAGACCACTTTCAAAAACACTACAAATCGGCTCAGTGCTGTGTTCAGAAGTAAGTGGTTGTAAAGCCACAAAATTATTTTGCAGCTTCAAAGGTTTGTGCTTTTTTTTGGGGGGGGGGGGGGCAGTGATTTTTACCAGCTTGCTTTCTAAAGGCAAAGTCAGTCATCCCTCAGAAAATACACAGTTTCAATGACACTGTCCATCACATCTTTTGCCTTTTCCATTGGCTTTCGACTACTGAGAGGGAGGGAAACCCTCTGAAAGCCTGACTTTGCAACCACTCTCATAAACACTTAGCTCACTCACGTTAGAGCACCCGGTAAAACAGGTATAGTTTTAGCTGACTCAGAATCTATAAAGAATTTGACAAACTTTCCTTTCTACGCCTGGATGAAGTGATACTATACTGAACCATCGAGATTCTTCTGTGTTCTCTCTTCTTTCCAGTGTATTTCTTATACTTATGGCCTCCGCATTCTGTTTGTCAGATCTGCAGGAGATAAGTAAGATTCTAAAGAATTGGACACAGAGGGGTAAAATTCAGAGCAATCGATGGTCAAGCAGAGGTAGGTTTGTTGGGGTGAGGAATACCAGACATGAGAACAAGAGAAATAAAGACTCAGGGGCAAGGAGAAGACGAGCTAAACATGAGTCACCAACGCAGGTCTGCTATAAAGTGAGTTAGAACTGAGATACGTTAAAAGAAACAGTCACTTCCACAAATATTTATGAGGTACCTGCTAGGATTAAGGAACTGCATGGCTATTGTCGGGGATACAAAGATGAATTGGATATGGTCCTTGCCCTCCGGCGGTTCACAGTGATGCAAAAACCCTGAAGTCATTTTTCTTGTATATGTGATACTAATGAGAACATCATTAAAGAGCTGCATTAGGTTTTTATTATCACCTTTTTCTATTTGTTTATTTGTTTAATGGGGAGAAACTAGAGAAAGTTCAGAGAGAGCAGATGCTTTCAGGGAGACAAAACAGACTCTGAAAGAAAATAACCTGTGGGGATCCAGTTACGACCTTTAAGTATATGGAAGGTTTCAGAGAAAGGAACTGAGTAAAAGAAAATAAGTTTGAGGGATGACAGGTGCGATTTCAGCGAGGCCCAGGAATTCCTTGACAATCAGGTTAACAGAATACTGGAAATGGTCAATGTTTTAATGAAACGGCAATTTCATGTCACAGATGTTCACCTTCCTGAAGGTGGAGGAGTGAATCATACCTTCCATGTGAACTTTATTGCCACCCTGTATCTCTAACAAGGTGGGGCTCTGAGCTTTCTTCTTCCACAACTCTCTGACTGATCTGCTCTGGATAAGTAGCCACTGCACACTCTTGAGTGACTATCCGACCTGTGTCCCCACCAATAAGCACCACACAACCGTCTGGAACACAAGATCTTGGCCAGGCAGTTAAATCAGGAATCAATTCTCCAGCAGCCAGGTATGGATGCAAAGGTCCATCCACAATAGAGCCTGCAACACTTAATACTGAAAACAAAAAGTCTCAGAGTGGCACGAGCAAACTTGAAACATATTTGCGTTGGCAAGGAGATAAAATTTAAGTAATGAAAGAGGAAGACAGAATCTTCTGCAAATTAGAGATGGCAATATCTAAGGAAATTTCTAAGGAGATCTGTACTGAGTATTTTCTACACTCAGAAACATTTTTTTGAGCCCAAATAAAGAAAACATTTAAAAGAAAATAGGGAAATGCTTTCTTTATACTTTAGGAAAACACAAGCATGTAAGAAGTAAGAAGAAAACCCCATTCAATCTTGCCGCAGACCCACAGGCCAGTTGAGTCCACGTTTAAACATTCTGACTCTTATGTCCTACTCCCCCTGAACTCCTCAAAGACAGGGCCTCAGATTTTGTCTATAAACCCAGAACCTGCCACAGGGCCCGGCACTAGGCAGCAACCCTTGCAAAAATGTTTGCTGAGTGAATGCATGAAAGGGGCACCCTTATCTGCACAGTGGGGGAAAGTGAGTTCCTGAGGGTAGAGGGTGCAGACAGCACATAGCAGCTGTGGTCTACGTCATGATTATCATCATGATCCTGAAGCATCTCATTTTCTTTCAGAGGTAAAACAAAGACCTTCCTGTATCTCAGTTTTTCAATCTTCTTTTTTTTCCCCCAATTGGTATCACCATATAAAACAGAACTATTGGGAGTTTTCAGCCTTTCAAATTCATACCCTTTGGGGGGTTATAAAAAATCTGCTGGCACGATTCTGAATCCTGTCTTTGATACCAACCCAAAGTCCTTGAATTGTCATCATAATTCAACCAGAAAGCACTGGCAAATTATGTGTTCAGAGAACAATAAAAAATGCTCGCCTATCACACCCTCATTCTCATCATTATGTTCCATACAAACCTCAGACGTGGTTCCCCAAGATGTATCTCTCTATGGAAGGAAGGAAGAAATGACGAAACATAAAACATGAAACACCAAGTGTATGAGGAGACATAACTGGCAAATTTTCTTTTGTAGCAAAACGATGTTTAATGTATGATAAGGCAGACCCTGGCCTGTGGTTGAGTGGGAGCCTCCCCTCTGAGGAAGGCCTTGGCAAGCAACCTCCGGGTGCGCCTGCGCCCAGCCCACTGCTTTGTTTAGGAATGGATCTTGGCTAAGGGCAAAGGTTATCTTCCATACTTAGGGATACTTTCCAAGAGGCACAGCTGCAGCCCCTGAAACTCTGCCCTAAGCAGTTTGTTTCCCTATCTTTAAGGTGGCATAGAAAGTAACACAGTGGGCTGGGTGTGGAGACTCACTGCTGTAATCCTAGCACTCTGGGAGGCCAAGGCGGGCGGAGTGCCTGAGCTCATGGGTTGGAGACCAGCCTAAGCAAGAGCAAGACCCTGTCTCTAAAAAAAGCTGGGTGTCGTGTGGTGCCTGTGGCTCAAGGAGTAGGGCGCCCGCCCCATATGCCAGGGGTGGTGGTGGGTCCAAACCCGGCCTCGGCCAAAAACTGCAAAAAGAAAAAAAAAAAAAAAAAAAAGCTGGGTGTTGTGGCAGGTACAGCTACTTGGGAGGCTGAAGCAAGAGAATAGCTTGAGCCCAAGAGTTTGAGGTTGCTGTGAGCTATGATGCCACAGCACTCTACCAAGGGCAACAAAGTAAGACTCTTGACTTCAAAATAAAAAAAAGAAAGAAAGAAAGAACCACAAGAGAAGAGAAATTCTCTACCTGAAACTAGCAGAAATTCAATGGCAATAAAGAATCTGGAAAGGTCACAGAGGAGATTAGAAAAAAAAAAAAAAAAAAAAAGGTTCTTTCTTCTGTGGCTATAGGGGGTTTATTGTGCTGGTGTCCATACTGGAAAAGGAATAGCAGGAGATTAATAATTGAAATGTTGCTATTACTGGTTTTCTAAACTATTTGTGGGTTATTCTTTCCCTGGAGTCATCATGCCTATAAGCAGTTCAGAAGACAGAGGATTTAACATACACTGAGAAAATACCTACTACAGCTGGGGACTTTACATATACTAGTTTCTAATAGAGTTGACACACAATCCAATAAGGCTAAAAAGCAGCTCAGAGAAGTCACGTCACATACCTAAAGCCCTACGACTAAATTCAAATGCGGTTTCCCTAATTCAAGTATAATATCACGCGTCTAGAATCAAGGATAGAATCAGGAAGCTTTGATGTACTATAACTCAAATGTAGTGAGAAGGAAAACAATATTTATACTTACTCATTTTAAATACATAAAACATAAACCCAGAAAAAAATATTTTAGAACACATGTCATTAAATTCTTTTAACAGAAGACGATTCGGAATCTCATTTCTAGCAAGCATCTTGGTAGACAGGTGTCTGCAGGTCCATCTGATGATGGATTTCACCACGGCAGTTTTTGGGATTCTGATTGTGAAATGTTCCTTGATATAAGCCGATCTCACTTCTCAGGCAGAGTAAAATGTAAATAACTTGCAATTTAGGTTCCTACTTAGAAACCATGGCAATGTAGATCTTTGTGGTTGGCCTTTGCACTGCCTATTAAAAAAGCCTTGCCAAGCAAGTCCATGGAGTAAAAACACCCACAAGGCAAATGTTTAACCTTCTTAAAAAAAAAAAACAAAAAAAAAAACAAAAACACTTTTTTTTGAGAAAGAAAACTTTTTAGAAGAAGTTCAATCCCAAGTCACTGCAAACTAACATGCCATTTATAAACCTATCCTTAAAGCAAGCCCTGAAAGACTGATTATACTTTGCTACCCATTAATTTGTATTATCAAATATACCTTGTTTCAAAAACAGCGTTTCTGTCTATATCTCTGGCAGTTCAGAAGGCTCCACCAAGGCATTTGGGCCTTTACCCAGTATTCCAACCTGGTGACCCCCATTAAAACAATTCATGAAAGGCCCCCATGTGTCATTATACTTCTCCTGAGAAGAACTGTATTCAGTTTTTAGGAGCTTGGAACCCACAAGAAATCCCTCTTCTTGGAGAACTGCAGGGGAATTGCCCTGCTTTTTTAGGATGCTCACAGGGGGTCTATGTGTTCTGCTTAGGACATGGGATAAATCAAGGTCACTGAACCCAGCAGATGTCATTAAAGAGGGAAAGAGAACGTCACCGGAGCCTTGGAACACTCATTACAAGTGAGGGAATGTGGGTCCTAGCAGTGGGATCCTTGAGGCTGCCTGTCTGTTTTACAGCAAGCCCAACAGGCTTTATTGGAAAGACCCAGGCCTGGACTCCTCACAGAGTGATGCTGGGCTGCTTGAGGCAGAGCAAGGAGAAAGACTAGGAAAAGATTTATAAAGATGCACAGAGAAACTCTCACAGAATAAAACGGTACAAAAGACAGGAATAATTAAGAGGGCACACAGACAAGACTGGGAGAAATCCAGGGTTGAAAGAGGTGACCGGGTAGGTCACCCAGTACAGGAAGGTAGGGCTGGGAAATAGAAACAGCGAGTTCACGAGACCTTTGAGATCCGTATTCATTCTTAAACCACAAGACCGTGTGCACCTGCAGTCTTGATCTGCCGTAATGCACTGCCTGCGTGAACGTGGTAGTAAAAACTGGAGTGCCAAGTCCCAGCCTCAGGGGCATGGCCTACATTCCATACGGATTTAGCATGAAAGGAACAGGAGGAGAACAGCACAGTTCCCAAAATGGCTTTCTGCAAAGTTGACAAAATATATCCCAACTCACATACCCAGTCCCGAGTAATAGGGAAATCAGCCTTTACTATAGTTCTGAATTCAATGCCAAGTTCCTTCTCTAATGCACACGGGGAGTATCCAGCAGAGGGAGTCTCAAGAAGGTACTTAATAAAGAGAAAATTGTTTCATTTTAACACTCTAGACAGTGGGAGCACTGATGGTAGCCCCCTCCCATAGACGCAGATGAACAATAAAGGCCCAACATGAGCTCTCCTGTGTGTTCACACATCCACCAGCATGTTCTACTCTGTGTGGTGGAGGGATCAGAAATTTCGTTTTGTTTTGTCGAATGGTTAAATGGACCTTGTGTTCTTCAGAATCAAAGAGCAAAGCCCCTAGAATAACATCTCTCTGTTGCCTTCTAAACAGCCCCTTTGTTTCTAAGAGAGTCTGAAAAAAAAAAAAAAATATTTACAGTCCATAGGTTATTTACAGCCTTGTTATCCAGGGGCTGACTGGTAACTTTATTCTCATCCAGAAACCTAATTCATTTGGAGCCTTGGAACTAATAACAGATTTTCTTTTCAGATAAGTTTTTTTTTTTTTTTTTAATCGGCCTCTGGTAACAGAGATAAAACTATTAATGCGTTCCCTGTCTCGCTGGCCACCACTGTTCTCAGATCTATAGAATGCTTACAATCTCCTCTCCAGGCCCTCTTCTCTGTTTCATACAAACCCTGTGCCCTCTCATTTGCTATTTCATCCACAGAATATCTGAACAAAACCGAAAGAAAGCCAGATGGACCTGCACGAAAAGTATGTAAAGGCTGCTATTTCAATGATTTCACGAGGGAAACATTTTCACGACGAAATGACTGAAAAATCAGGCACGCTTGGGTTCAAAATTCCTCCCACGACAAGCACACAAAAAACACATTGAAGTGTAAAAACTTAGTTGATTCTGGTTTGATTTCTGGCTGGAAGCTGACAGAACTGACTGAAGAGGAACCAAAGAGAGTCTGCAAGGCAAATGGGCTGCTTTTGCCTTACGCTCTTTTCTTTCTGCCCAAAGACAAACTGGAAGGAAAAAAAAAACAAAAAACAAAAAAAACCCAACGCCAGGTGAAGGTGCACAATACTGACTGACCCCGACTGGTCCAGGAGAAAAAATGTCTTCGCCGCCCCCCGACTCGAAAACCCAAACTACATTTTCCCTTCCACACGCTAATGCAGGGAGATTTTAGTCTATTTCATTGTTCTGCCTGGGTCTGAAACGGACTTTCCATCTCTTGCCCCTCTCATCACCTAGCCCCATACATTCCGGTTCGACAGCCCCCCAAATCGGGAGCTCACGAAGAATAAAGGAGTGTGGGGTGGGAGTGGAGAGGGCCCGGACAGAGAAGTGGGAAGGAGATAATCCCAAAGACAATGTTCGCGGTGGGGGGGGAGGCTCAGCCCCATCACCTTTATTTATTACAAATAAATGAAACGCACAGTCACGGATCTGTCTTTCCCCAGGCGCCCCCCTCTCCTTGTCTTTGGGCAGGAGCCCACCCTCGCACACGCCCCCTCCTCTCCACTCCCCCCACCCCCAGCCTCTTTCTCCACCCTGGAGATAAGACCCTGGTAAATGCCGGATCCCGGTCGTTTCCTGGGCAGGGGAGGGTCCCGGGGAGGGGTCGGGAGCCCCTGCGAGACCGGGGTGGGGGCTGGAGGCCGGGCGCCCCGGGGCCGCGGGCAGAACAAAGCTGCGGGGGCCGCGGGCGCCGGGATCGCGGGGCCGGGCGCCCCTTACCTTCGTACACGGGGGCCATCGGGGCCGGGGTGTCCGCGATTCATGGCAACGGAGAAGGGAACGCGGCGCGCGAGCTCGGCCCCCCCAGCCTCAGTCGGAATCTGCCATCTTGAGCCTGTGTCTCCGCTCTCGGCGCAGCCGAGGCCGCCAGCGCCCGCATCACCGCCCCACTTGGCCGGCGCCGGGGGAGGGGGCCGGGCGGGCGCGCCGCCGCCGCCGCCGCCGCCGCCGCCGCCGCAGCAGCCGCGGCCCGGGCCCTGCGCGGGGGGCTCGGGCGCCGGGCGCCGGGCGGGCGGGCGGGCGGAGCGGCCGAGGCCCCCGAGCTGGTCCGCTGTGGGGCGGGAGCCGGGGCAGCGCGCGGCCGGGCCGGCGGAGCTCAGCTCAGCATGGCTGTGCGGGGGGCTCGGGCAAAAGTTGCCCGGGAGGAGGGGGAGGGGGAGGGGGAGGGGGCGGGCCGGGGGCGGGGCGGAGCGGCCCGGGCGGCGGGCGGCGGGCGGCGGGCCGGGAAGAGCCCCAGGGAGTCCGCGCGCAATCGAGCGCCGATGGCACGGATGCGAGGCGGGGAAGGCCGAGCCGCGGGGCAGCGCCGGGCGCCGGCGGGCGGGCCGCGGGCAGGGCCGGGGAGCGGCGGAGAGCGAGTCCGCAGAGGCGGCGGCGGAACTTTGTGCGTGTGAGTGTGCGTGTAAGTGTGTGGGAGTACGTGTGTGTGAGTGTGCGCGCGCGCGTGAGAGTGTGCGCGCGCGTGAGTGAGAGTGTGGGCGCGCGCATGTGGGTGAGTGTGAGTGTGCGCGCGCGTGAGTGAGAGTGTGTGAGTGTGCGTGTGCGCGAGTGTGAGTGTGCGCGCGCGCGTGTGAGTGTGCGCGCGCGTGTGAGTGTGAGTGCGAGTGCGAGGGTGCGCGCGCGTGTGAGTGTGAGTGCGAGTGCGAGGGTGCGCGCGCGGGCCGGGCGCGGGGGAGCGACCGCCAGGACAGCCCTGGCCGGCAGTGTCGCGCCCCTCTCGCAGCCGGTTGGCGCTCGCCGAGGTGGGAGCGGAATGAATGGGTGGAGGAATGGGCGCACGCCCTCTCCGCGGGAGGCTGAGCGGGTGGGGGAGCTTCGAAAATCCTTAGAGGTCAGAGACGCCGGAGCCGGTCCCTGCGCACCTGGACAAACGCAGCCCCCGGGGCGGTCGCTGAATTCCGGCCCGAGTCCGACGTCCGCGCTCTCTGGCCTTGGGCTCCTCGCGCCTACACTGTTCCGAGGGGCCCTCCTCCATCGCTCGGGTAGGGGCTCCTGGTTCCCTGATTTCCTCAGCCCTGTGTCCAATCAGGGCTTCAGCTAAATCTCCCAAACTCTGCTGCCCCCAAGTTCTCTCTGGGTTCGCTTCTCCGGCTACCCCCTGGGTTTAGCTAGAATGCCGGTCGCCTCCTCCAACTTCAGAAGACTTGTTGAGTCTCCTCTTAGGTGGTATTTTTAAACTGTGGGTCGTGACACACCAAGAGAACAGAGAATAAATGCAATGAATGACAACCAGCTTTTTAAAAGAATGAAATGGAATCCGGTAGAAATATTAGAGTCCACTGATTACCCTTACTAAGTAAGAGCAGCCATTGTTTCATAAACCTTTGGTTTCACTGTGAGGTAGATTGTATTTCCTACTGTGGATCGTACCTGAACAGTATTGTTTCAGGGTGTGAAATAATGATCTCTAACACTGTGTGATTTTCTTTCTTTCTTTCTTTCTTTTTTTTTTTTGCAGTTTTTGTCCCGGGCTGGGTTTGAACCCACCACCTCAGGCATATGGGGCTGGCGCCCTACTCCTTTGAGCCACAGGCACCACCCACTGTGTGATTTTCTTAAAACCTATCCCACTGTTTCTCACTACTTCTTATCCTTCTTATCCATACCCCCTCCCCACCCTCTCTTTCCCCTGTAAAAAGACAAGCCCTTTCACAGGCTGGTTTGGTTTGGTGGGTGGCACATCATCACCCCTTCATCTCAGGAGGATCTTGGACTTTGCAGTCTTTCCTGCCCCCTTCCTGTGGCTTCTCTCAGCCTAATGCCTTTCTCATTTGCAGAATCCTCTACTAGGACTATTAAACAGGACCTCAGAGGTCATCTGGGCCAGCCTGCCCTTTTAGAGTTGGAGAAGTGAGGCCCAGAGAAGTGTAGTGTGTTGCTCAGTGTCACCTGGCGCTGACTCTTAGGATCTTGGCATTAGTGGTTCACACCTGTCATGTATCCCTTTCTGTCCTCCTTGCAATCCTTAACCAGCCTCCCTAGCTTTAGTCTTGCCCCAGTGCACCCTGAATATTGCCAAGTTCATAAGATGTGAGTCTGACCACACCCCTGCTTCATGTCTTTGAAGGACTCGACCTCTGTAGGATAGGCTGAGTTTCTTAGCTCCTTGGCTTTTAATCAAGGCAGGCAAGTCCTGACTTAGCTTTGCAAGGACATGAGTTCAGCAAATCACCGCCTCTCTAGCCGGACTGGTTTACTCATAGTCCTCTGCCAGCCTTGTCCATCTGTGCCTCTGCGCTTTTGCCCAAGCTATTGCTTTCCCACCAGGGGTGCTTCCTCAGTCTTCTCTCTTTAACCAGTTTCTGTCTGTGCCTGGCTCATTTCCATTCCCTTCATAAAACAGCCTGAGATAGTGTGAGAGTAAAACAGATTGAGATTGAAATCCCAGCTCTTCCACTTGGTTGTGTGAACTTGGTCAAATCACTTAACCTCTCTCAGCCTCAAGTTCTGCTTTATTTTATTTTATTTTTTGAGACAGAGTCTCACTCTGTCACCGCAGGTAGAATTCAGTAACATCTTCATAACTCACCGCAACCTCAAACCTAGGCTCAAGTGATCCTCCTGCCTCAACCTCCTGGGCAAGGAGTCCCACCAAAACTGGCTAACTTTTCTATTTTTAGTAGAGACAGAGTCTTGCTCTTCCTCTGGTGGTGTCGAACTCCTGAGCTCAGCAACCCTCCCATTTCAGCCTCCCAGAGTGTTGGGATTACAGGCATGAGGCACTGTTTCTGGCCTTAGTGATTGTCATGTTCTCCCCTTGTGTTTATAAGTCTGTCGTAGCCTTTATTATGTGAGTATGTAACTGCCTATTGTCTCTGTTCCTTTTCAGCACTGGCCAAATAGAACTTTCTGCAATGATGTCAAAGCAGCCACGTGTGACTGTTAAGCACATGAAAAGTGGCTAGTGTGACAAGGAACTGAATTTTTAGTTTTAATTAATTTTACTTTTAATAGCCATGTGTGGCTAGCAGCTACCTTTAGTGCACTTCTAGCCTACAAGCTCAATGAGGGCAGAGACCACATTTTTCTTACCTGACATTATATCCTGGCTAAGTACACATTGCCTGGCACATGGCAAGTACTGCTCAGATGTTTCCAGAATGGACGACAGCAGCCATTTACCACACACCCCCTTGTGTCAAGCACAACAAGAACAACTCAGTAAAAGTTACTTCCTAGAGTCCTCACCACAGCCCCCGAGAAAGGCTTTGTACAGAGGGCTGGCACATGGTAGGGAATGAATAAAAGTGGGTATTAGTATTCTGGACACCTCTCTGTAACCAGCCCCCCAGTTTTTAATCTCTTCTTCCCCTAGGTGTACAGAACATTTCCTGCCTGTTGGGCACTCCGTGCTGTCCGTGGCACACCCCCACCCTAGATGGCAGACTCTTGACTTCTGTGTAGGTGCCCAGTCCCCACAGTTGCTGACTGGACTGTCAGCTTCTGGGAGGAAGCTCATGGCATACTTGTACCTCAGCTCAACGCTGTTCAGTGCTTCGTGTTTGCTTCTAACCCCGCCCCACCTCCTGTCTAGCTGTGAGTGACCCTAGGCAGTCTAACTCTCTGGAATACTCCTCCCTAAAAGGTGAATTGTAGTAGATTGCTTGTGTAAACTGGAAACTTTGAGGGTGGTCTCCTTCTGATAAGCTTGGAACCGTCTTGGGCAAGGAAATAGAGTCCCATGAAGAGGGAACACGATGAAGCCATCCAGATATAGATCCAAAACTGTATTTGTGGGATGTGAGACCTCAGCAAAACATTCAGGCGAGCTAGCATGCTTGGTAGCGCACAGATGGAAAAATATTACTGAAATGAGTTTAGAGTTTTCTTTCATGAATTGGCAGACAGAGTATATGGATTGTCTCCTTTTCCTTTGGGGACTGCAATCATGTCGGGGCAAGGTATAAACCTAACAGCAAAGCACCACTGAAGGAGGGGGGGAGGGGAACATCTGAGATGGAGCCCCAAGGAGCACCAGCGTTCCAAGGATGGGAAAAGGAAGATAGCTCCCCAGGGAGGAGCGGGCAGGGAAGTGGGAGGACAGCAGAGTCCTCAACACCCCAGGAGTGGTCAGCAGGGCCAGGCAGTACTGAGAAGTCACACAAGATAAATACAGAAAGTCATCCATTGGATTTAACAGCAAGAGTGACACCAGTGACTGTGGTGAGAGTAATTAGGGGGAGCATGGAGGGCTCTTAAATTTCTCCTAAAAGAAATATAGTTTCTTGAGAGGTGGAGATGGGAAAGGTTAGACAGGAGTCTGCAGAGAGGGCACAGTGGCCCGGGGCTGTGACAATGAGGAGGTCCAGGAGCTGTCCCCTTTGGCTAGAGATAGTACACATCGTATTTTACTTATCTAGTAAGAACATTAAAGTACTTAGTGTTCTAAGAAGTTTGCAAATATTAGCTTATGTAATAAACCAAAATTTTTGCAGTACGTGGAACTTTAGGCTGTCAAAATACTATTTAACTTCTGGGTG
Organism: Loris lydekkerianus; assembly: GCA_963574355.1. Lineage (NCBI taxonomy): Eukaryota > Metazoa > Chordata > Mammalia > Primates > Lorisidae > Loris > Loris lydekkerianus. The sequence continues at coordinate 57,345 of CAUYPK010033643.1, forward strand.
GTTTGAGAGACAATAATAAAGGCATGAAAACGGAAAAGGATTTATTGACCATACGCCAGTGTCCTCTCTACAAAAGTCATATCTTTCTCAGGAGATAGTAAAGTAAACATGGGGAGCGTCGACCTCGTTTCAAGTTCATTTTGCTTACAGGACAAATAACAAAGGAAGGGTCTTTTCCTCCCTTACGTCTGTGGTTGTGAAAATGCACGGCATCAGCTGATCTCCAAGGCCACCGTACGGAGATATTCCTCCTTCTGTCATACACGTCCCCGTGTGTGTGTGTCTTGTTATTACTCTCGAGGTGTTCACGGCACGATGCCTGCGCAGGATTTGTCTTATCTGACTTGGTGTGTTTTGCTCTCCTTTTCCTGACAGCTCCTTATTTTCTGTGTCTGGGCCTGTGGTCGTGAGCATGTGCCTGGGGGAGGCAGGTCACTCTCTCAAGTTCTGTCTTTTGAGGTCTTGCCTCTTTTTTGGTTTCTTGGTCTGTCTCATTTTCCTCTTTCTTTCTGATAGTGTGTGTCTCTCTCTCTCTTTTTCTCTTTATCTTTCTATCTTTTCCACACATTATTTCTTCTCCCTCACCTTTCTTCTCTTACAATTCTGTTTCCTAACGAGGTATAATAGAGACCTGTTATTGTTTTGGTTAGTCTCAGGAAATTACCTTGAATTCCTGCTGTAAACCTTCAATAGGTTTTTATGGTACATTTTGTAACACAGTGGTGTTTGAGAACTATAGGATTCTTTAATTGAAAGCTTCAGTGACAAGATATTACACTCAGAGCGAATTTGAAAGAGTAGACTTTGCATTCAAATGAACTATGGCTTTCAGGGCAAAGGGTAGAGCGGGACTTGGCGGGGTGAAGGGAATTTGATTGTGGAAATGGCAGTCATGGAGAAATTACATGGCAAAATCGGGGGAATAGGGAAACATCGTTTTCTGCTTCTCCTAATAGAAAAATGATCAGACACCTGAACAGGGGTGCAGGAAAGGCAAAGCGACGCTGTAACAGCGCTCAGCAGAAGGAGGTATGGGAGAGGAAAAAATGCAATCAGCCTGTGAATGAAAAAGAAGCTAATGTGGGTGCACAGGAGGCAGAGCGATTTTGCTGGAGGTTACGGGAATGGCAGACTAGGATGGATTTGCACCAGGAAAGCAGTTCAGGGAAGCAACCCAGCCCTGTGGAGACATTTCTGTGATGATGGGGAGGTGGATGATATTATTGCTTGGTTTGCCTGATGTGTTCCAGGTTGAACTTGGACAAACTAGATAGGAATGGTGCAGAGAGAAGCTTGTGGCTGGTGGAAGGAAGAGGGGTAGGCTAAGGAGAGCTCTTTTTAAAAAGCCTATGGTTAAGGTAAGCCCTGCTCAGTGATCAGTCGGGGGCCTGGGCATTTCAGCGCTGTATAAAGTTTGTATTGTAAGATTACCTCCTCCTGACCCCAGTGTGGCACCCTTGAAGAGGCCAACCCTATGGCACAGGGTTGTTAGATTGACTCTGCTCAGGGTCCTCTTAGTACGTGGAACTTTCCTTTGCTTTTCCTCTGCTCTTCCACTGCTTGATCTCTAAGCAAACATCAGCCAGACACTGTAGCCACTTCATTCTCCTTGAGTTACATCTCTCCCTTCACATACTCTTTCAACATCCCTAGTCCCTTCCTTCCTTCCTTCCTCCCTTCCCTTCCCTTCCCCTCCTTCTCTCTTTTCTTTTCTTTCTTTTTTTTTGAGACAGAGTCTCAGGCTGTTGCCATGGGTAGAGTGCCATGGCTTCATAGCTCACAGCAACCTCCAACTCGGTCTCAAGTGATCCTCTTGCCTCAGTTTTTCTATTTTTAGCAGACACAGGGTCTTAGTTTTGCTCAGGCTGGTCTCGAACTTGTGAGCTCCAGCAATCCACCTGCCTCAGCCTCCCAGAGTGCTAGGATTACAGGCGTGAGCCACCCTGCCTGGCCCTCTTTTCTTTCTCTTTCTCTCCCCCCCCCCTTCTTCCCTCCCTTCCTTCCCTCCCTCCCTCCATTCCTTCCTTCCCTCTCCCCTGCCTGCCTTCTTTCTTTCCTTTCTTTCTCCAAGAAAATCAATGCATTGAATGGCAAGTGACTGCATACTATGCTAGATTCCATAACAAGAGCTGTGAGTATAAAAGCCAGAGGCTTAGCTTTCAAGGAGCTCAAGTTCAAAGTGAAACCACCACCCAAAGGGCACAATACAACATGATAACTGCAGGAAAAAAAAAAAAAAAAAAGATGCACATGGGCAAAAAGGGGCACAGAGGGTTAAATAGCAAGGAGGGTGTTGGGAGCAGGGGAGATGCACATCTGTGCCTAGAACAGTGAATTCTGGCAGAGGACAGCAAATAGGATAGAGAGGTATACATGCCCAGCACCTGTAAGATGTCAGAATATTGCTGAACATGCAAAGCAAGGCCAAGGCGGTGCTGGGAACAACGCCCCAAGTTTGCAGTCAAGCTGAGAAACTCATGCTCTATTCTGCATGCACCAGGTGTGGGGAGAAAATGAGTTCAATTTTGAAAATGTTGAGTTTAAGTTTCCTGTGAGATATTCAGAGAGGGATGCTGAGTTGCCAGGTGGGTATATGGACTGGAGCCCCGCCAAGGGTTTTTAATGGGAGATAGAGACTGTTTTGAGTCATCTGTGTATACTGAGTGGTTAATCCCTGGGAGGAGGTTTGATCACATGTGGAGAGTTTACATGGAAGCATTTCTCAAAGTGTGGACCTTGGCCCACCTACAACAAAACTCCTCCAAGGTAAGGGCCTTTCTAAAGATGCACATTCCTCAGGCAGAACCCCAAACTTACTCAGTAACTCTGAGGTGGCACCTGAAAAGCTGCATTTTAAATTTACTCCCTCCGTAAACATATTTGCACAGATATGTTCAATAACCACTGCTGTGGAAAGAGAAACTGAGTGGCTAAAGGAGGGAACTTGGAAGGGGGAGACCCAATCATTCAAGAGGTTGTGTCCTTCCTTCCCACCTGCTCCTCCCCGATGGCCTGGGTCTGTCTAAGTTTCCCTCTCTCTGCTGCTTGCTCTCAGCAAGCTCATCTCCAGGTCGCTGAGGCTGATGTTTGAACTGATCCAGTCTCCTTAGCTCCAGTCCTGTGTTGCCACCTGCTTTCTAGACACCTCCACCAAATAGAGCTCATCTCTCAAAGCTTCTGCTAAAAAACCACCACCTGGCTTGGAGCCTGTGGCTCAAGCAGCTAAGGCACCAGCCACATACACCTAAGTTGGCGGGTTTGAATGCAGCCTGGGCCCGCCAAACAGCAATGACAGCTGCAACCAAAAAATAGCCGGGCGTTGTGACGGGTGCCTGTAGTCCCAGCTACTTGGGAGGCGGAGGGAGGAGATTAGCTTGAGCCCAGGAGTTGGAGGTTGCTGTGAGCTGTGATGCCACAGCACTCTACCCAGGGTGACAGCTTGAGGCTCTGTCTCAAAAAATAGAAAATAAAAATAAAAACCATCACTACCCGATCCTTTAGCTCCTTCACTATCACAGGGCAATTGGTCACATCTTATTGTTTTCTTTTTTCATGATAGCTCCCCTCCTCCTCCCTGTCCTCTCCATTTCTGGGGCCAATACCTGGTGCAGTGTCTCCCTAGCTCCCGCTTGAACTGCTGCACTAATTATTATTATTATTTTTTAATTGAGACAGAGTCTTACTTTGTTGCCCTCTATAGAGTGCTGTGGCATCATAGCTCAATAGCAACTTCAAACTCTTGAGCTAAAGCAATCTTCTTGCCTCAGCCTCCCAAGTAGCTGGGACTACAGGCACCTGACACAACGTCCGACTATTTTTGTTTGTTTGTTTGTTTGTTTATGAGGTCCAGGCTGGGTTTGAACCCACCAGCCCCAGTGCATGTGGCCAGCACCCTAACCACTGAGCTACAGACACCCAGCCTGCACTAATTTTTTAATGGGTGTCCTCAATTCCAGTATTTTTCTTCTTTGATTCATGTAACTCACTGTTGACAAAGCTGTCTTCCTAAAGCTCTTTGCACTACTCAGAGGTGGTCAGAGTTGCCATGTTGCCTGCACAATGGACCTTAATTACCTTAACCTCACACGCAGGTCCCTTGTGATCTGCCCAAAATTACTTTCCCCATCTCATTTCCCACTCTTGCCTCTCATGTATCCTAAGCAATAGCTGTGCCTCTTTGTCTTTGTACCTGCCAGACTCTCTGCCCCAGAGGGCCCTGGACTCTATAGCCTCTCCATCCATGAAGACCCAGTGCACCTGCGGTTGCCTTCAAGAAGTCATTCCTGCGCTCCCACTCATATCTGCAGAAGTCATCTATCGCTTGTTCACAAAGCACAGTTTAGGCCTATTTTTACTGCACACATTTTTTTTTTCTGTCTAGTATTAAAGGTTCCTGTTTTGTTTTTTAAATGTTTTACCTATAGAAAGGTATGGACACTGCAGAACAAAGGCTGAACATCAGGAAGTTTGGGTTGAAATAGGGAAATTGTTAATTTCTCTGCACCTCACTTTTCTTACCTGAAGAGTGGGATAACAATGCCGACCTCACTAGTAGAAGTTATAAGTGTGAGAGAAGAGGAAGGCAGAAGACATGAGGGTGCACAGGCTGCAGAAGCACTGCAGGGCTGGATAGGGAGGAGGCGCTTAATAAAAGTGTACTGAATCCATGGGAAAATAAGCATTTCCAAACAGTCTTTGAAGGCTCGTGGGAATATAAAAATCAAGTGATAGAATGCATGGAGGAATTCTTAGTTATTATTATTATTATTTTGTGATAGTCTTTCTGTCACTTGGCTAGAGTGCAATGACGTGATCATAGTTGACAGCAAACTCAGGCTGCTGGGCTCAAGTGATCCTCCTGTCTCAGGCTCCTGAGACAGGCATGTGCCACAATGGTCAGCTATTTTTTTTCTTCTATTTTTGGTAGAGACAGAGGCTCACTCTTGCTCAGGCTGGCCTCGAACTCCTGAGCTCGAGTGATCCTCCTTTCTTGGCCTCCCAGAGTACTAGGATTACAGGTGTGAGCCACCACACCTGGCCTGGTGGGGTTTTAAAAATCAATTTTAGCTAATGTTCACAGTTAGACCTTTTATTTCAATAGCTTCACAGTTTAGTTTTATTTTTAAGACCAGAGTTCTTTTTTCATGGAATCCTTAAGCTTTTTTCATGGAATCCTTTTCACTCCAGACACATGTTCTTGGCTAATACCCAGCTTGGCACCTTCCTCAATATAGGACTCTGATTTTGTTTAGGCATCAATCCACCTGCCCCAGGGGATGAATCATGATTGGTCTAAGTCAACTATGGCAAACCAATCATGTTGTCAATGGTGGTCATGTGACCCAGTTCTAGCCAATGAAAGCTAAATTGAAAGTTGGGGGCTTCTGGGAAAATACCTCCTTTCTGATAAAAGAATGTTCTACGGAAGAGATAGTCCATCCCCCTTTATGGTCCTGTTACTCCTCCCTTATAGCAGGACTGGCTGCTTTCAGTTACTGGGGGGAGTGCTCAGAGTGATGTCTTGGTGGTGAGGAGGTGAACTAACCCTGGAACCGTGACTGCCAGCCTTATTAGTTAAAGGAGAGTTGTCTTTATGAAGATGCCTTTAGTAGGCATCCAATTACTTGCCTTGAACAATACCATTACTTGCAGTGAACAGCATCTTAATTACTAGTAGGAAGAATTTAGTTTTGTAATTTCCTGTATACATGGACAGTCCTCATATACATATCTTTTAAAAATATTTCAAGAGGCTCAAAGTGTAAAATTTCTCAGCAAAACGATCTTTTGTCATAGAATTCTGAAGATATTCACTTGTGTGTATGTGAGATGCATTTGAACTTTTTAAGAATTTCCGTTGGAATGCGGCAGGATGTTCAGTGCACATTCCATTTGCCCTGGCTGATACACTCAGCATTCAGAAGCTGCTGATTTGCTTATCTTTTCTTTGGGAGAAATATACTGCCTGGCTGATTCCAGCTAGTTTGTCTGGTTGAGTTGGATGTTTAAATAGAAGGCAGAACTACGATGACAAGTAAGGGTTTCTGTTTCCTTTTTATTTTTTCTTTTAGTATTCTTGAATTTTCTTGTGTTCTTTTGACATTATTTCATCAATTCCAAACTTTGAATGTTAAATCCTATGTCACTGAAAAGGGAAAGTAGTGAGTGGTAGGGAATGCTGGTGATTAGCAAGATGGCACCCTGGGTGGCTGAGTCTGAGGGCTGGGCAAAGCCAGGGCAGAGATAGGATGGCCAAAGAGAGCCTGTATTAGCAGGTTGGGTCCAAGAGAGGGTTAGGCATGAGACCTACCCTGCCCACCCTATTTAATAATGCAGCCTGTCCTGTCACCCCCACTATCTCTCCCGCACCCCATTACCCCATTCCCCCTTATCTGGTGTTCTTAACCTTTATCTACCAATGGACTCCATTGGCCTTTGGTGGAGTATGGAGACTGCTTCCCAGAAAAAAAATGTTTTTAAATGTATTAAATAAGACACATAAGGCTACAAAAGAAACTAATTATACTGAGCTATATTTCCTTATTGATACATTCAGTAACAAGATCTAACCACAGGCCCAATAGTTACAAAGTAGTGAAGTATACTTTAAGATACCCTCAACAACCCTCAGTATGGGATACAATAGCTGTGATTTCGATTGGTAACAAAGTCACGGGTACTGCTATTGCTGCTGTGATTGGTTGCTTACTTTCAGATTTGAAGGTTTAAGATTAAAGGTGTCATTTCCCCCTTGTCCCCATCCTATTCAAGTTCACAGATCACCTGTGAACTTGTATCTCTGAACCCCTTGTGAGTCCGTCACGCTAAGATAAGAATCCTTGCCCTTATCCTTATTCTACAACATATGCATGTATTTGCATAGCATTTTTCCTCTTCTAACATCGTATATTTACTCATTTTTAAATTTCACTTTTTTAGTTGTCTGATTCTTCCTACTAGAATTAAGTTCCACAAAGTCTTGTCTCTTCTGTTTACTGATGTATCCCCAGTGTCTAGAATGGTGCCTGGCACTTACTAGAAGCTCAGTAAATACCCCTTGTACAGATAAAGCCAGAACGTATGAGCATCTGCATCTCGGCAGAGGGGCTAGATGTTCCCTCACATTCTCCCTTCCCTTTCTTTTCTCTTCCTTCTCTGCCTTCAATCTTCTTTCTTTTACCTTGACAATCTCTCCTTTTCTTTCTCTTTCAGTACCTTCTCCTCATTTCCCTCTCATTCAAGACATTCCTGCAACAAGTATTTACTGAGAAGACAGTTGTGAGAAGACAGACCCAGAGCTTGGGCAACTGGTGCTCATCACCACGGGGCAGCTGCTAAGGACGGGACCCTTGGATCCTTAGCCCTTGGTCAGGCCAACTTGGATTCAACATCTGCCTCTACATCCTACTTGCTGTCTGACCATGGGCAAATTTGTAACCATTCTATGACTTAGTTGGTTTTTCTTTTCATCATTTATTCAGCAATCTTTAATGGGCCTACTGTGTGCTTAGTAGCGTCCTTAATTCTGGTATGGTGTGATCAATGCTGTGATGACAAGGGTAACTGAGAGGGTTCCCTGAGCCCCCAGGAAATTCAATCTTAGGATACTGTGTGGTCAGGAAGGACAGCCCATTAGTTCAGTGTAGTATGATTTCACATGAATTCTGTTAGTTTTTTGCATTTCCAAAACACCACCACAGGGGATCTACATTCCTATTACAAGACAAGATGATTTCACCTCCTTTTATTCTATCCCTGGATACCTCCGCACTTCATGGTGTGGATTGACTTAAATTCTCACCTTCCTTTGGGGTTTAAAGAAGTGGGCAGACAGCTGGCAGCCCAGCTCAACCTGACAGAGAACCAGGTGAGGGTCTGGTTCCAGAATTGCAGGGTCAAGTATCAGAAACAGCAAAAGCTGAGACTGCTGGCTGCATCTGCTGAGGCTGCCTCCCTGGACGAGCCCTCCAGCAGCTCCAATGCCAGCATCCAGAGTGATGGCTTTTGAGTCAGGAGTGGACAGCTGAGGATCGGGACAGAGGCCTCACCCATGGTGTGGGCTAGTTCTTCCTGTGGGTACCCACTGGACCTCTCTGCCCCACATCTCAACAAAGGGTTAGCCTTCTCAACCAAAGGAATCTGAACTGTCAAAGCAAGGACACTCTGTTTTATACAGGGTCCTGTATAATGGTAATGATCAGAGGCACAAACTTTAGCCTTCAGCTATGTCCTTGGTCAAGTTTCTAAACTTCTGAGGCTTTTTTCTTCATCTTTATAATGGGTATAAAGATGATAACCTTATTATAAAGATAGTCTTCCCCCCCTCCCCCCCCCCAACACACACTAAAAAAAAAAGAAGTGGGCAGAACAGAAGTTCCAGAGCTGATGATTTCTGGCTTCTCTTTGCTACCCAGTGTAGAAGCAAGGGCTGTGGCCACTGCCTGACTGCTAATTCTGTCCAGACACTGAGGCACATGGGAAGGGGGAAGCCGTGTGAAAGCTAGACCCTGAAAGACTGGGAGGTCAGCAGAGTGTTCCTGGCAGCACAAAGGCCTGGAGAATGAGAGATCATGGCCCTTAACTGAGGGAGACTCAGTCTGCCTGGAGTGTGAGGGGTGAGGCAGAGGCTGGGGAGGAGGGAGGTCAGCAGGGCAAACTTGTCAGAGAGTTGGGATATCAAGATTTTCCCAAAGCTCATGAGAAGTTAGGGATTGATGGGATCAGATACAGGGTTTTGTTTTGTTTTATTTTTTGTTGTTGTTTGTTTTTTTCTTTGAGACAGGGTCTCACTTTGTCATACAGGCTAGTGCGCAGTGGTGTGATCATGGCTCACTGTAGCCTCAAACTCCTGGGCTCAAGTGAGCTTCCTGATTCAGCTTCCAAGTAGCTGAGTGTCTAATTTTTGTATTTTTTTGTTGACATGGGGTCTTGGACTATGTTGCTGAGGCTGGTCTTGAACCCTGGTCTCAAGTGATTCCTCCCACCTTGGCCTCCCAAAGTGCTAGGGTTACAGATGTGAGCCACCATGCTTGGCCCAGATACAGATTTTTAAAAGCCCTTACTGCTGCAGAGAGAGGCACAGAGAGTAGGGTGAGGGAGACCTGGGCCTCAGTGGTGGCAATAATTAACAGTAATGACTGGTTTCAAAAGACATTCCAGAGTTAGAATCTATAGGACTTAATGACTCACAGTGTGTGTGTGGGGGGAGTCAAAGGAAGTGTTGTGGGTTTAATTGTGTCTCCCCTCCCAGCACCAGCCCCCCACAAAAGACGTTGAAGTTCTAACTCCTAGCTCATTGCAAAGGTAATTAATTAAAGGCAAAGTTAATTTAAGATGAAGTCATATTGAAGTAAGGCGAGCCCCAGTTCATTATGGCTGGTGTCCTCATCAGAAGATGGCCAGCTAAAGGCAGAGACACAGAGGGAATGCCACATGAAGACCAAGGTTTGGGTGTTGTGTGTACAAGCCAAGGGTGCCAGGGATTACCAGCACATCACAAGAAGCGAGAAACAGGTGAGCAAGGATTCCCTGTAGATCTCAGAGGGGGCACGGCTCTGCGAACACCTTGATTTTGGACTTCTAGCCTCCAGACATTTCAGAGAATAAATTTCTGTTGGTTGAGCAACCTAGTTTGTGGTACTTTTTTTGGCAGCCCTGGGAACCTGGCACAGTGGAGAGTTTAGCCCCAACAGCATATCAAGCATCTGGGCTACTCGGAACTTCTATTATGGTAAGTATTACAGAGCAAGAAGGCCTGAGAAATATTAACACAGAATTTAAAAGGAGAACCAGAAAATGTTTTCAATTGATTCAGAAAGGCCTCAAGACCAATAACAACTTCTGGAACTCACTGTCATTACCCCCACGTGTTCGTGAGGTGCTTCAGACCAGGTGATGCATGTAAGATCGCTTTGTCACACAAGGTGGTCTAGGTGTTTAAAATGTCTTCACTTTAATTAAATAAAATGTTTGAATTGCCCACATGAATAGTTACTGTCCTTGGGACAAGCTACGTAGCTTGTGGAGTCCAGCACAAGGTGAGAACAAGGGGCCCCTTATTCCAAAGCCATGGAGAATTTCAAGGTAGTGATGGCAGATTTTAAAACAGGTGCATGGTGTTCTGAGTGTGGGGCCCTGTGCGCCTGCACCCACGACACTGACCTGCCTCCTAAGCGTCTCGCATTTTGGAGTGAGGGAGCCAGGCTGTGATGTGGTAGAGGACTTAGAAATGCCAAGCTCTGCCCACAGCACCATTAGGACAGGATGTGTGTAGGAGCAGAGGAACAGCTTAGGGCTGAGAACAAAGGAAGGGACCTGGCACATGGCATGGCGGCTCCCAAGGGATTGCCCTGCCCCAGACAGGGGACAGACATTAGGCAACGGTGAACACAAAATGTGCTTAGACAATTAGATTGGGTCTGGACTGAGGAGGGCCTCTAGGGCCAAGCAAAGGTTTTTGAATCTATTTCTATCTATGAACAATGAAGAACCACTGAATAGTTTTGAGCGGGAATCCAAGTTGGTAAAAGTGAAAAATGGAAACAAAGGGTTGGAAAACAAAAGCTATATGGTTTTGAGTCTGAGAAAGCACCTACCTTATACATCATTATTGAAAGGAAGCTATAAGCCTTTCTCCAATTCTGTGCAGGTGACACCCACTGATTTGCTAACCAAGGTCCCTGGTCTGATGAACGCCATCCCCACCAGGTTTAGTATCTCCCCAGACATATATGTCCATCTTTTGTCTTCTATGTAATAATTTGAGAAATTATAGAAAATGCCTATACTTGTGTCTGACCCAGTGGCTGGGATTCATGGCTTTTTGAGTACGGCCTCAAATCAGTGTGTCCTGTAATCATATTTTTTTTCTAGAGCACTTTTAGGTCTGTACATGTAGTTCTAGGTCAATTTCTCCATCAGCCCACGCTGAGCCCTAAGTGAGGCTTCGTAATCTGAGCAATGTGGTTGGTTGGGCCCATGGATGCAATGGCAAAGTCCTCAGTTTCTACGGTCCATTATTTCCTCCTCAACATGCAGGCTACACATTTCTCTGCTGCAGTTGCCTTTTATTTTTTATTCTACATACCTGTGAGCAAGTGACGAGCATTCTACCTCGAACTGCTGCAATAGGATCTTAGGCTCACCATGTAATTTTCCTTCAGTATAAGGTCAAGGAAACTTTGGTTTAAAAGCCAGGACCATGAGGATCTTTGAGAGGTCTTGTTTGAATGAAACAGCCCAACTGCTACTACTCCTGCTGAAAGTATTATTTATGATTTTGAAAACTGGAGCAATCCAAGTCCTGCTAATTTCCTTAAATTCCCTTTTTCTTTCACTCTCCCAAGTGCTGTCTATTCACCTTTTGTCCTATCTTTCCAGCAACAAAAATGGAAATGATTATGTAGAGAGTTTCTATTTCCGTCAAGACAGCAAAACCTGCATAGTTTTAGTGATTAGTTAGGGACAGTTGACAAAAAGACAGTGCTCAAAAAGAACAATGGAGACAGGGTTCCCTAAACTCTCAAAGAAATGAAGTTTGCATTGTGATCAAACTAAATGAAGTTACATAGTAATAAGTAAAAATCTGGACACCAGACACTTTTTTTTCTTGCTCTGTATTCATTCTGACGGGTAAGGTGGATGGCTTAGGACTCCATGTTCAATTTGTGTGACTTCATGGAGATATTAGGACAATGTGTAATAAGTGATTGCATGATTGGTACAGGTTCTGGATTTTATGTCTGAATATTTATTTTAAAAATTCCCGAAACACTAATAGGGTGGAAGCCATTGCCTCAGTTAGGTAACAGAAACTACAGTAATAGATAAATGCTGACGGTGGCCTGACACAATGAAAGTTTCTTTCTCCTTCATACAGCGGTCTGGTGTGGGTGTTGAGCAGGTGGCCTTCCCTGCAGTGATTTAGGGCCCAGGCTTCCCCCACCTGTGAGTGGGAGCCTCAGTGTCCTTTGCTTCCAGCTGGCAGACAAGAGAGCACAGAGAGAATAGAGGACACCCCAGGGGAGCTTTTGATGGGCCAGGCCTAGGAGTGGGGTCTTGTCTTCCATCCACACTTGATGGGCGGCAACTCAATGATGCGGCTAAATCTAATCACGGAGAGGCTGGGAAATGATCATGGATGAGGCAGCTACTAAAAATAATGCTTGAGTTATATTCACTGACCCAGGGGACGCATCCATGACGTAGGAGTGAGTGGAGTTAAGTTTCGGAGTAAGGTGCATTGTCTAGTTTTTACAAAATGAATGTGAAAATCTCTAACTATGCTTCATATCTTTGTATATTGCTGGTTAAAGGTGCAGGAGCAGCACACCCCTAGACAGGAGCTGGGAAATGGAGACAGTGGCAGAGGTATGAAATTACTACCTCTGTTTCTTTACATAGCTTTGGAGCGTTCCCTCCACCCCTTTCTTGCAGTAATCACATACTTACTTCGGAATTAAAATTTTCTTTCTTTCTTTCTTTCTTTTTTTATTTAGACAGAGCCTCAAGCTAATACCCTGGGTAAAGTGCTGTGGCATTACAGCTCACAGCAACCTCCAACTCCTGGGCTCAAGCAATTCTAGTGCCTCCGTCTCCCAAATAGCTGGGACTACAGGTGCCCGCCACTACGCCCAGCTATTTTTTGGTTGCAGCTGGCATTGTTGTTTGGTGGGCCCAGGCTGAATTCCAACCCGACAGCTCAGGTGTATGTGGCTGGCGCCTTAGCTGTTTAAGCCACAGGCACAGAGCCTGGAATTAAAATTTTCACTGTGATTTCAAATATTGAAACAAAGAGTCATTTTATTATGGCACATATAAGTGGTTAGTAGTCATTGTGACATTTAGAAAAGAGAAATGAAGAGGAAGAATGTGTGCGTGCGTGCATGTGTGTGCGTGCGTGTGGTGCGTGTGTGTGTGTGTGTGTGTGTGTGTGTGCCTTCACATTGGAATATTTTGTTTCTCCAGGCAGACAGTCTTCAAAGTAGAGCAGGGCTGTGTGTATATCATGGTTTGCTATACCATACAGAAAGTACACCACATTCTGATCCTGGGCTTAGCAACCTATCTCCACATTAGGAATTTATTAGTTTTATATATATCAGAAGGTAAATAAATGCCGTGCACTTAAGTATTTGGGCCCTGGAAGGATCTATCTCTCACTGTAAATCAATGCATTAATATTCCGATTGGGAAAAAACAAAACTACCCTGTGGTTGGTTAGAATGGATCAACTAATCAGATCTTGATAACTCTTGGATAAACTGAATAGAATTACCAAAACCACAAGGCTGAACAGGGACCCTGGAATTCACAGAGATGCTTCTAATATCCAACCCTTAGGAGCCTGAAAGAGCCAACCAGGCTCACCCATGATCTGCCTGCTCTCCAGTCTGTGTTATCACCCACTTGCTTGGTTTTTTGTTGTTAACTGTTTTCTTTGCAGGTCTCAGTTTAAGACCCCACATTTTAAGTCAAATTTTCTACAGAACTTGGCCCAAACAAACAAAATGGTGGTGAGAATGTAGGTGGTTATTCTTGAGAGAACACTGGAAGCAAAGTTGGGCAAATGGTTGGCTAGTCGCTTTTAACTGTCAGGGATGTGGGCGGGAGCAGAATCAGACATCTTGTTTATTTTTACTCATAGGAAATTGAGATTGCTCTGGCTTGGGGCTTTGTCTCCTAAGTTAACTCTGCTGCAAGGTATGAATGGGGAAGGAGAAAAAGGCTTAGCCTCACCCTTCTCCTGCAGAAGAGCTGTCTCGGAAAATGCACTTTTAAAGTTGTAAGCATCATTTAGTATCATTTCAGGCCCAGGTAAAAGAACATCATAGGAAATAAGGCAAAATGGTAAAAAAAAAAAAAAAAAAAAAAAAGATAAGAATGCTTGGTGCAAGATTATCTGACCCACACTAAGGGTCTTGTGGGTGGTCTGCAGCCTGACTGATTAAATGAATCAGCTAGATATTCAGACCAGATCACCAGTTTCTAAGGTATGTATTGAATGGCTAGCTACTATACAAATGGCACAAACTAAAATTAGGAAAATAGTACAAAGATAGTCCAGCCCTCTAGAAATCCTATAGTCATTAGTACAATTTTAAAAGTATTTATTGAACACCTACTACAAGCCAAACACCATTTTAGTGACTGGCAAACATGAGTGAACCCTTTTTCTTGTGTCTTGTAGTAAAAGGTGAGACAGAGGCCCAGAAAAAAACAAACAACTGTGGCATGTGATACTGAGCCAAATGAAAGATTCTTATTGTAAATTCTATTGGCATTTAGAGGATGGAAATCACAGCCTGCTGAAATAGTCAAAGAAAGATTAAATTTTGAGCCAGACATTTAGGGATGGATGTGATTTAGAAAAGCAGAGAGGAGAAGGAAGCATATTTCATGTGAGATGGAATAGCACAATAATGGGACATTTACAAAGTGCCTCACAGTTTGCAAAGTATTTTCTCATCCAGGATACAGAGGTGAAAATAAGCAGAGCTTTTCAGAGCCAAGTGCTGAGGCCAATCTAACTTGATAGAAAATCATCTTCCTTCCTTCTTTCCCCTCTCTCCTGTCTTCTCTTTTCTGATCAGGGTTCATGGTTTCATATTGACTTGCTAATCCGAGACTCTTTATAGGGGAATTTCTCCATCAAGAAGTGGTAAAGAGAACCCAGAAGCTGCATTTCTCAAAGAAAATCCACCTTACTTACTGTCTATCTACCTTACTTACTGTGCCCACTAATGGTTGACATGAGATGTTTTCTATTTGGGATAAATAAGACATTTTGTGGTTTATAATCCTAGGTTAACTATCTCTTGGACTTTGAAGGACTCTACTTCCCCAGCCAACCTTATTTCTCCTGCTTTTCCTAATTCGAAGTAGATTTCTTCTCCCTCCCTGTTTGGCAGCCCACCTGCCTTACACAACTCTCCCGATGAGCTCTACTTCGGACCCAGGCTCCATCCACCCCTCAGGTCAAGCCCTATCCCCTTATTGAGCTCTTCTCCACCTATTAACACAATTGATGATCATTTGCAGATCTCCCCTCCCCGCCCCCCGCCAATCTCTGCAGTAGGTCTTAATTTGGGAGCAGGTGCAATATATTCCTTTGAGAATGCAATGGGCCCTGGAAACACACACATACATAAAAAATGTGTGTCTAATTTCTAGGAATCCATGTTCCTGTAGAACAGTGGTTCTCAACCTGTGGGTCACAACTCCTTTGTAACAATGAAAATACAGCCTGCATATCAGATATTTAGATTGCGATTCATAACAGTAGCAAAAGTACAAATATGAAGTAGCAACAAAAATAATTGTACGGTTGGGGGTCACCACACCCATAAAGGGTTCTGGCATTAGGAGGCATTAAGAAGGTTGAGAACCACTGCCCTAGAACATAGCTTTTCTATATTACATGTGTTTGGTACAAACCATGTCCTTCAATGCTTTACTGTTTTTTCTTTTTCTTTCTTTCTTTCTTTCCTTTTTTTTTTTTTTTTTTTTTTTTTGAGAAAGAGTCTCACTTTGTCACCCTCAGTAGAGTGCCATAGCATCATAGCTCACAGCAACCTCAAACTCCCGGGCTCAAGTGATCCTCTTGCCTCAGCCTCCTGAGTAGCTAGGACTACAGGTGCCCAGCTATTTTTAGAGACAGGGTCTTACACTTGCTCAATGTGGTCTGTAGAACCTATGAGCTCAGGCAATCCATTTGCCTTGGCCTCCCCAAGTGCTAGGATTACAGGCATGAGCCACCGTACCCAGCCTTGTTCAATGCTTTAAAATATAGTTGTATATCATTTTGTCTAACATGTGTCTTTATAATTAGACCAACCTGAGGATAAAGCTTTTTCAGAAGGTTTTGGTATCCCTCATAGAACTTGGTAGAATGTAGAGCATGTAGGAATATTTAATGGAAAAGGAATCAATAAACAAACTATGGCTCATCTATGCAATGAATATCATTCAGTGACAAGAATAAATAAGCTATCAGGCCACAGAAACACATGGAGGGACCTGCACATAGCCGAGTGGGAAGGCTGCACACTATATGATTCCAACTATGCTATTTCAGAATAAGCAAGCTCATGGAGACATTAAGAAGACAATGGTTTCCAGAAACCTGCAGGGAGGGGGGGGGGGGGATGAACAGGTGAAGCAGAGGATTTCTAGGCAGGGAAACTATTCTGTCCAGTACTGCAGTGGTGGATACGTGTCAATAAACATTTGTCAAAACTCATAGACTGTACAACCCAAAGATTTTGAACCCTAATGTAAACTATGGACTTTAGTATCAATATTGGCTCACCTTCCGGTGATAGGCCCACTAAAAGCCCCACATTATACAAAGTATCCATAGAACAAAAACATTGGTACCCCTTTATAAAAGGGGCCCACTAAAAGCCCCACATTATATAAAGTATCCACAGAACAGAAACATTTGTACCCCTTTGATATTTTGAAATTTTAAAAATCAGCTCATAAATTATAACAAATGTATCATAGTGATGCAAAATGTTAATGAAAGAGAAACTGGAGGGTGAGGGAAGAGGAAGTTCACAGGAACTCTGTGTTATCTGCTTATTTTTCTGAACAAGACACGAAACTATAAAAATACTAGAAGAGAGTACAGGGAAAACCCTTGAAGAAATCGGTCTGGGTGAGTATTTTATGAGGAGGACCCCCCGGACAATTGAAGCAGCTTCAAAAATACACTATTGGGACCTGATCAAACTAAAAAGCTTCTGCACAGCCAAGAACATGATAAGTAAAGCAAGAAGACAGCCCTCAGAATGGGAGAAGATATTTGCAGGTTATGTCTCTGACAAAGGTTTAATAACCAGACTCCACAGAGAACTCAAACGTATAAGTAAGAAAAGAACAAGTGATCCCATCTCAGGCTGGGCAAGGGACTTGAAGAGAAACTTCTCTGAAGAAGACAGGCACACGGCCTATAGACATATGAAAAAATGCTCATCATCCTTAATCATCAGAGAAATGCAAATCAAAACTACTTTGGGATATCATCTAACTTCCATAACTTAGCCCATATCACAAAATCCCAAGACCAGAGATGTTGGCGTGGATGTGGAGAAAAGGGAACACTTCTACACTGCTGGTGGGAATGCAAATTAATACATTCCTTTGGAAAGATGTTTGGAGAACACTTAGAGATCTAAAAATAGA
>CAUYPK010033644.1:0-85068 GCA_963574355.1 Loris lydekkerianus
TGTTAAAATTATATGCTTTTGTGTGAGTGTTTGTCTGTTTTGGCAGGTCACTGCGTGGTGTGGCTCTCTGACTCTCACAGTTTAAAATTTTGGCTCTTTGTGTCGAACTTGTTCGCCACCCCTGCCCTACTATAAACTTAAAATTCATGTCCTTGCAGCCGTCTCTTTCCCAAGAGCCATGCAGCTCACCACACTCATATTTCACACAAACAGATGTCCTTCCCCTACCCTCACTTGTGGCTTTCTTCAACTGCACTTCCCCTCAGACTTCATGACCTGGCCTTTTAAATTCCAGAAACTCTAGAATTTAGTGATAGGTATCACAGAAGAAACTAAAAAAAATAATTATTATAATAATTAATGGAATTGTAATCATTAACATTCTTTGTATGGGACACATAATTTGTACATGCTCTTATATTCTCACTCTCACAGAACATTTCAGCATGAGTACAACTAAAAGTACTGTGTAGTATAAAGTAAGAAGAATCCTTTATTCTCTCTTTTTAAAAGTTCTTACCTCATCAAATCCAGCAGCCTGCAAGTCTTGAAGCATTTGTGGATTAACTTCTGAAGTACTCTGAGAGGAAGAACTTGTTTCATTTGCAAATGGTAGTAGGGAGTTTCGAATCTCCTGCAAGGCTTTATGATGTGTCCCAAATTTGGGTGGATTTCTGACTTGTCGAGTATCTTCAGTTGACATTTTGCTTATGTTATGCTCAGCCTTAGCAGCATCAGATGGTTTGGATAAATTCCTAAGGGATTCCCGAATTTCTTGCAACATTTGTCGGCTGCTGCCAGTGTAGTTACTGGCAGGAAAGGTCTTAGGCCTCATTTGTCTATATCCTTCCGGCTTTTCACTCCTCTTCATGAAAACATCTATATGTGTAACCCACACAAAGGAGTTCTTTAAACTACTTGATAGATTCACAGTTTCTTTTGAGCAAAAGTGAAAATGATCCTTTGAAGAAGTCCCCAGGAATATTAAAATTCCTTATAATCTAAATAACCCTATAAAAGAAAAAAATAAAAGTTATAAAGTGATTAATAAAGCATTATTAAATCATGTATTAGAGGAAAACCTCACTTATACAGGAACTAAGAAATGCAGGTTATAGTTCTAGCTCCCTTAAGGATTACTATAGGATCAGAACAAGTTCTTTTCCTAGACTATAAAATGGATTCACTTCAAGTAAATCCTCAAGTAGTTAAGATGGTAAAAGAAAAAACTGAAGACTGGGCGGCACCTGTGGCTCAGTGGGTAGGGCGCCGGCTCCATACACCAAGGGTGGTGGGTTCAAGCCCAGCCCCAACCAAACTGCAACAAAAAAATAGCCGGGTGTTGTGGCGGACGCCTGTAGTACCAACTACTCGGGAGGCTGAGGCAAGAGAATCGCCTAAGCCCAGGAGTTGGAGATTGCTGTGAGCTGTGTGACACCACGGCACTCTACCAAGGGCAATAAAGTGAGACTCTGCCTCTACAAAACAAAAAACAAAACAAACAAAAAAACCCCTGAAGACTGCCATAGTAGGGATATAAAGCACATACAAATGCAAGCAGCTACCAGTGAACAATACAAGCAACCTGTCATTGTCAACTCTACCGAGTGGCTCCAATTTGAGATTTTACAAATTAGACTTTTAATAAAAGATTTATTTGGAAGAAAGAGTATTATTTGTTGCTTTAGAAAGATTTTGAAACCACTATTCCAGAAGACCCCTTTATGATTCAAAGACAGATGCTTGGGTCTATTTCCCAAGCTGTGAACTGGGCCTCTAGAGACAATGAGCTTATCAACAATGGACTAGGGAAAGGCTAGGTCTCTAAGGTCAATTTATCGTATTTCTCACTTAATGCATGAAATGTCTTATATAACACACTGGGAGAATAGTCATCTGAAGGCTGAAAGGGGGACTCTAAATGTTGCCCACCTATAGGAAAATGACTAATTCAAGGAAGCCATTCCATTTGTAATCTTTAAGAAGTATTAGAAATGTTCTCCTTGTGTGGAGCTTCGTGAAATCCTATTCCGTGCCTACTGAGAGCCTGGCATGGGCCAGTGCTTGATGATTTTGCCTACCTTCTTACGTAGGAGGCATAAGATCTAATGCCTCTGTAAAGTAAGCTTGCTGTCTTTACTTTGTAGATGCAATTCAAAGTTCAAAGAGTTCGAGTAAATAGTGTGTAAATACTGCTGAATCAAAACATTGTTAATTATCATTTACTAGGAGCCTATTTCTAGTCTCAGTAAATGTAATTACTGTTCATGTTACATAAAGATATCTATAGATACAGATATATAAAAATTACCTTACTGTCATTTAAGTCTCAGCCCTTTGTTACCTTCTTATCTTCTTAATTATCCTATTTATCTTCTTGGTAGTACTTACCACTACCTTAAGTTACCTTACTTGTTTTTTTGTGGGGGTTTTTTGAGACAGAGTCTCAAGCTGTCACCCTGGGTAGAGCCGTGGTGTCACAGCTCACAGCAACCTCAAACTCTTGGACTTAGGCGATTCTCTTGCCTCGGCCTCCCAAGTAGCTGGGACCACAGGTGCCCGCCACAACATCTGGCTATTTTTTGTTTGTAGTTGTCATTGTTGTTTGGCAGGCCCAGGCTAGGTTCCAACCTGCCAGCTTTGGTTTATGTGGCTGAAGCCCTAGCCCCTGAGCTACAGGCACCGAGCTACTTGTTTACTTGTTAATCATCCATCCTCACTGAAATAAAAGCTCTGTGAAAGTAGAGGACCTTGTTTGTCTTGTGACCACTGTCTGCCTACCACCTATAACAAGACCCGGCACATAGTGGGTGCTTAATAAATAAATATACTGTGTATGTAGAACAACTGAAATAAACACATGCCTCCTAAATATCCGCAGTTACTTCATCCTTCCCTAACTCTAGTCATGCTCTTCAGGATACATTTTAATTCGTCAAAACCCTGTTAAGTGCTAGAAGAGCACAACACTTGTAATGGAAATGTAACAGTAAAAAATGGGATTCAAGTTTTGTTCTGCTAATTATTAGCAATATGGACTTAGATATTTAATTCTCTGAAATTGACTTCTGAGGCATAAAATGGCTAGAATTATATCTACCTCAGGATGGAACAAGGATTAAAAGAACAATGTAATACAGCTAAAGGAGTACACACACAACTGTGTGAAGATATATTATGTTCCTTGCATCATAAACAAGGATACATGTATATGTATATGTATACATCATATACATATAACAGCAAAAGATGACATCATCTCTAGATGAGCATCAAAAGGATTGTTCAAGTAATTATTCACAGACATTTAAAAAAAATTGAGATTAATATGAGGGTACAAATGATTACGTTACATTGTGTTTCCAAGGGAAAGTTCAAGTTGTAGTGGAGCCCTTCATCCTGGGGGTATGCTTAATACCTTTACATTGTGCACTTTAGGTGAGAGCTTACCAATCCCCCTTCCTCCCCCCCATCTCCTTTCCTCCTCCCCTCCATTTGAATATACTTGTGTTTTTCTCTTTCTTGTGGGCATGTAATTGCTTTTCTATTGGTTTCATATTAGTATTGAGCATTACAGTGCATTTATAAAATATATGACTAAGTAAAAATAATAATATAGTTCTATCTGTACATAAAGACATGAATGGATGCTCTTTTTTGTTTGTTTATTTGAGACAATCTCACTCCATCACCCTGGTTTGAGTACTGTAGCATCACAGCTCACAGCAACCTCAAACTTTTGGGCTTGAGTAATCTTCTTCCCTCAGCCTCCCAAGTAGCTAGAACTACAGGCACCCACCACAACGTTCAGCTAGTTTTTCTATTTTTAGTAGAGATGGGGTCTCATTCTTGCTCAGGCTAGTCTCAAACCCATAAGCCCAGGCAATCCACCCACCTCAGCCTCCCAGAGTGCTAGATTATAGGTGTGAGCCACCACACCCGGCCTATAAATTACATCTTAACAGAGCCATTTAAAATAAATGTTTTTGTTTGAATTTATATTTACAGAAATTAATTACACACACATATATTTGCAGCAGACCTAAGACAGGATGCAGCCTTGTGCAACCACTAGAGGTATACTTTGCTAATGACTTTACCTCATTAAACAGTACTTTTATAGTATAACTGCAAAACTAGTTATGGATCAACCACACTCTACCTGACAAGCAGCTCACATTTCCCTATTTTGTCAAAAAAAAAAAAAACAAAAAACAAACAACTTTGTTGTCCGAAAATGACACATATTCTGTCAACAGCAAAACTCAATTTATTTATAATTATTTCATAAATGAAATTAGAACTGACGTACCTTAAGCTTTTATGAAGGAAGCTGATCCCTAATGTTGAGCATTTTCTTTTCTAAGCATTCCAAAAATTATTAATTTAATAGCTTACAAATGA
This sequence comes from Loris lydekkerianus, assembly GCA_963574355.1. Lineage (NCBI taxonomy): Eukaryota > Metazoa > Chordata > Mammalia > Primates > Lorisidae > Loris > Loris lydekkerianus. The sequence continues at coordinate 4,405 of CAUYPK010033644.1, forward strand.
ATTATTGTAGGCTTAATATTTAGCTCACCAGTTTAAAGTTTGCAGAAGTCACCTCTGACCCCTTCTCAGAGTAACAGATTTTCCATATCCGGTCTTCTGAAGCCTACCCATTCCTCCAGGATCCAGGATTAACATCAATTGTACAGTCTCACATGTTTATTCTTTCAGTATCTGGGTTATAGTTTATAGTATCTAGACATTCTTTTAACATCTCACTTATTTGGGTTTCAACTCAAAGGTAATTATTTTATTATTGTTGTTGTTTTACCATTTCTAAGATCATTATCTTTGATAGAGAAGAAAGAAAAGAAAAGCAGCACAGTTTAGCTTCTTCCCTGTTAAGATAAAGCATTCCATTTTCTTACCATGAAACCTAGTCAACAATGAGCAGAGCAAAAATATTTGTTGAAGTTATAAATGCAGGAGACATATCCCTTCTTTTTATTCTTAATAATTTATTGGGTTTTTTTCTAGTTATAAAAACATGTATCCTTCTTGGAAAATTCAAGCATTTATATAAATATATAAAGTAAAAGTCCCTCATAATTCATGTCTCTCAACAGTGAGAATCACTGCATTGGGCTTGAACACTGGCCTCTCAAAAGATACCGTGACGGCCAGGTACGATGGCTCCTGACTGTAATCCTAGCACTTCAGGAGGCTGAGGCGGGTGGATTGCCCTGAGCTCACAGGTTTGAGCGCAGCCTGAGCAAGAGCGAGACCCTGTCTCTAAAAATACCCAGGCGTTGTGGCGGGCACCTGTAGTCCCAGCTACTTGGGAAGCTGAGGCAAGAGAATCACTTGTGCCCAAGATCGCATTTGCTGTGAGCTAGGATGCCACCACACTCTACTGAGGGTGACAAAGTGAGATTCTGTCTCACCAAAAAAGAAAAGATATCCACCTCCTAATCCCTGAAATTTATAAATTTCATTTTATTTGGAAAAAGGACTTTGCAGATATGATTACGTTAAAGATGTTGCAATGGAGAGATTATCATGAATGAACCCTACAAGCAATTACAAGTGTTCTTATGAGAGGCAGGAGGAGATCTGATTCACACAGAAAAAAAAAGGGGGGCAATGTGATGATGAAGGCAGAGACTGGAGTGATGTGACCAGAAGCCGAGTACTGCCAATAGAACAGCTTCTCTCCTAGAGCCTTTGGAGGAAGACTGAACTTACTGACACCTTGATTCTAGACCTCCAGAACTGTGAGAGGATAAACCTATGTTATTTTAAGCCACCAATTTTGTAGATCTGTCAGATAAGCCAGAAGAAATTAATAACAGAGTCTCACTCTGTTGCTCCAGGCTACAGTGCCCTCACATCAGCCTAGTTCCCAGCAACCTTAAACTCCTGGGTACAAGTCATCTTTCTGCTTCAGCCTCCTCAGGAGCTGGGACTACAGGTGCATGACAGAACCATCAGCTAATTTTTCTATTTTTAATAGAGACAGGGTCTTGCTTTTGCTCAGGCGGGTCTCGAACTCCTGAGTTCAAGCAATCCTCCTGCCTCAGCCTCCCGGAGTGCTAGGATTACAGGCATGAGCCACTATGCCCAGCTTATAATCACTATTGACACTTCATATTCTCATGTATACTACAATTAACCAAAATGGGATCATAACACACAAAATGTGACATCTCATTCTTTTACATAATTACATGTACTTACAAGAGAATGTAGTGTTGTCCAAATTAATTTTTTTCCCTCAGAGCATTTCACTAGCTTCAAATTCTTTAGAACATTCTTTATACTTTAGAAAATGCTAGATGAGAGAGAGTCATTCTAGTCCTCTATTCTATAATTCTGCTTTGATAATTTACTATATTTTGCCATGTATAACGTACACCCACATTTTGGGGCCCAACATTTTAGGGAAAAAAAAAAAACCTTTCGATTTTTTAATTCTAATTCAAAGCTTAAAGGTTGCAGTATATAAAAATTATTTCAACATTTGCAAGGGATCTTCCAAAGCTCCCACCTAAAGTATATGGAGAGAAATATTTCATTAAAAAACAAAACGCTACCCTTCATTAAAAAACAAAATGCTTGGGCGGTGCCTATGGCTTAGTGGGTAGGGCGCCGGCCCCATATACCGAGGGTGGCAGTTTCAAACCCAGCCCCAGCCAAACTGCAACAAAAAAATAGCCAGGCGTTGTGGCGGGCGCCTGTAGTCCCAACTACTCAGTAGGCTGAGGCAAGAGAATCGCCTAAGCCCAGGAATTGGAGGTTGCTGGGAGCTGTGTGACGCCAGGCACTCTACCAAGGGTGATGGAGTGAGACTCTGTCTCAAAAAAACAAAACAAACAAGCATAAAAATGCTCTCATTGCAAATTTGTCATAAGTTCAATAAAACTGATTACTATATTCTAGGGTATTATTTTGCACATGAATATTGTTAGTGCTTCCTAGAGTTAAACTTTTAACACATAAGCATAAATAGAAGAATTTTAAAAAATTTGTATAGCTATGGAATTAGTACTACCCATATATAATTTGCATACTTCTTTTTCCCTCAAAAATTTGGCCAAAGAAGTGCTCATTACACACAACAAAATATGGTAATTCCTAACATTGCCAATATCCAAGTACGCAATGGTCACATAAATGATACTTCTAGTATATGTGTTAACAATGTTTAAGTAACTAAAAACTTACTTTAGGCTTATCTCTTTCATATACATGTTGAAATATTTGTGAATAAGATATGATGTCTGGAATTTATTTCAAAATATTTGGCTAGGCCCTGTCTCTACCAAAAGTAGAAAAATTAACTGGGCACAGTGGTGTAGTCTCAGCTACTTGGGAAGTCAGGCAAGAGGATCACTTGAGCCTAGGAGTTTGAGATTGCTGTGAGCTATGGACTCACAGCATAGACCCAGCACTATAGCCTGGGAGAGTAAGATTCTGTGTGTGTGGGGGTGTGTGTGTGTATAATTAATATTAATATATATATTAATTATATATATATTTTGCTGTATGCTGAGTGGATGGTGATATAGATGAGACAAAAGTAGTCATAAAGGGTGGCGCCTGTGGCAAAGTCATTAGGGCACTGGCCCCATATACCGAGGGTGGCAGGTTCAAACCCAGCCCCGGCCAAACTGCAACAAAAAATAGCCAGGCATTGTGGCGGGTGCCTGTAGGGCTGGGAGGCTGAGGGAAGAGAATCATCTGAGCCCAAGAGCTGGAGGGTGCTGTGAGCTGTGACACCATAGCACTCTACCAAGGGCGACAGAGTGAGACTGTCTCCAAAAAAAAAAAAGAAAAAAAAAAAAAGTGGTTATAAATTGAATACTGTTCTTGTTGGGTAATTAATGAGTGTATGAGGATTCACTGTACTATTCTTTTTACTTTTGTGTATGCTTGAAATTTTCCAAAATAGAAGTTAAAAAAGAAAAAGAAATGACCATAGTGCTTTGGATCTTGGAATGGTCCTGTTACAAATTCTTCTTAAAATACAACATGAACTTAAAATACATAGTATTCATTTAGTTTTAAAAAACCATTATTTAAAAAAAAAAAACATTATTTCCATGAACCAATATCATTTCAACATCAGCTTTTCAGGTGAAAAAACAGAAAAATTACATTTAAACATTCATTTCAATTATAAGATGATCTGCATCTTCTGATTTCAAAAATGTTGGAATGGAAGAATTGCAGCATATCTTTAACCAATTGCTTTTGTTAAATGTATTGAGGAGACTATAGTCACATATAGTACCCTCCTGCACTTTGCAGATAGTTCTGGCCAAAGCCCAGTGAGCAGAAGTGATAAGTCTAAATTCTGGGCTGAGGCAGTTAAAAGCCAGTGCCTTTCCCCATCTCTCCTGCTTCAATAAGAAGGTGGGTCACATTCTGAGAAGGTGGTTTTACAATATGGAGAATGTGGATCCCTGAGTCACCTGATGGAGAGCCCTTACTGATTCGCATTAGACTTTGGGTGAGTGAGACAGACATTGGTGCTGTTTTGGGATTTTTTACCACAAAAAAACAGCCTAATAATGTCATGGAAAGAGACAAAGACTACCTAAATGAGAACAAACAGAGACTATTTAAATCAGAACTTGCTATAGGAAGGAGAGTTAGTCACTGCCACTTGCACTTGGCAGGCAGGGGAGTGGGAAAACTATACTAAAAAGAGGGAAGACTTCAGGTATGTTCAGATTGAAGGATATAGTTAGAGGAACTACAGGCAAGCTAACTAGAAGATGGGTACCCTATGTGATTGACTTGGAAAGCACCTTTGGCTTTCTCTGGTTGGCCCTGAATTAGAGGAAGGCACAAAAATTAAGGACCAAGTACTGACTAGGCCTACTACTACAGAGGCTGTGGGTCAGAGTTCTAGTTTCATATAAAATCTGGCCATTGTCCATCTGTATATTTAATCTTCCATTATCCTAAGGCAAACATCTGTACCTAGAAGTGAGATACTGCTACAACAAAAACCTATGCAGTATTGGCTTAATTGTCAGGCTGAAGACTGTGAGGAAACTGATACTAGAAGCTGGAAAAATGACAATTATGTTTTATTGTGGCAAAATTGATAACGCTTTTTCACATGACCTTGTATGCCTACTGACTTTGCAGTCCTATGAAAAGGGTTTGGAAATGAGAATCTTGGAAGTGTACACAGGCTGCTATTGGCTATTTGGCAAAATATTATAAGTAAATGATAAGTTGAAAAAAGCAGCAGCTAAAAACAGAAATAGAAGGGATTAGAAAGAATTCAGAAATTTATTCTCAAAGGATTGAAAAAGCAGATTGCATGTAGACCTCAAAAAGGAAAAGGCAGGATTAAAAGATTGAACCCAGATGCCCACTGAAGCCTTGGAGCTCACTCATGTGCCTCCGTGGTAAATATTATATTAAGTGTGTAGCCTTCCGATTCAAGCCTAATGGACTTAATCAATTGAGAAGAGGAATGGAAGCTCTCAAATCTCTGGATGAGGTTACTAACATATGTGAACCTTGGTTGTGGTTTCTGACACATGGAACTGATGAAAACCAAACAAACAGGAAGAAGCTTACTATCTTTGAGGAAGCTATTTTGTTAGAAAAAAATTTTTTTTTTTTTTTTTTTCCCAGTTTCTGGCTGGGGCTAGGTTTGAACCCTCCACCTTTAGAAAAAATATTTTTAATCACTTCAAGCTCAGACTAAAAAAGCTTTTAAATTTAAAACCCTTGAGCCCCCAACTTCTATGAGCAGCAGGCTAGTTGAGAAAGATATGTATCTTCCAAAGAGGGCATATTCCCCCTACACAAACTTCACATGTAGCCAAGGATGATAATGGAAAAAGAACATCCCAGGAGTTTCTTGAAGGGAACAATGGCTAAGGGTTAGGGAGAACAATGTATGAGAGACTTCCTTCTAGATAACTAAATGAAGGTCTGGTCAAAGAATCTCCCCTACCTCTGATGCTGGTGGCTTACAGTGGATCTGCCTAGGGAAAACTTCAGAATTATTATAAATCAGCAATTGTTATTTGTCTCTCATTCTTCTTTTCTAGTAAAAGTGCTTATTATGGCCCTCCTATCCTTATTCCATTGTATACTGTGGTGAGTGAGTGACAGGGAGAAAGAGAAAAGAGTAGAAGGCAGATTACTTTACAGGTCTCTGGACCAAGAGGAGCCATATCTGGGCTTGATGGAGAGATTAATGGGCATGTGGGCCACCAGAGTTTGGACTGTAGCTTCTACACTGTATCAGGGCCCAATCTGCTAGTAAAAGAATAACATAACATAAAGAGCATCCTTCCATAGCAATAGGTATCATGTTCTTTTTTTTTTTTTTTTTTTTTGCTGGGGATCCATTTAGGGTACAAGAAACCAGGTTGATATTATGTTTTCTAAGATGCATGTTTTCCTACATTTTAATATTTCTAAAATCAAGTATATTTCAAGATCAATATTAAAAGAAATTTTCCAGCCAGCCGCGGTGGCTCATGCCTGTAATCTCAGCACTTGGGAGGCCGGGGCAGGTGACTGAGCTCATGAATGCCATACCAGCCTGAGCAAGAGCAAGACCCCATCTCCAAAAAACAGCCTGGTGTTGTGGTGGGCGCCTGTAATCTCAGCTACTTGGGAGGCTGAGGCAAGAGAATCTCTTGAGCCCGAGAGTTTGAGGATGCTGTGTGCTAAGACGCCACAGCACTCTATCGAGAGTGACCAATTAAGACTGTCTCAAAAAACAAACAAATAAATAAATAAAATAAATTTTCCAGCTCCAAAGCAGGGAAGTTCTGGAGTAAACACAGCACATCCTAACTTAACCATAATAAAAAATGAAATCTTGTGGCTCAGAGCCTATAGCTCAGTGGCTAGAGCGCCGGCCCACATACATCAAAGCTGGCGGGTTTGAATCTGGCCCATGACCTGCTAAACAACGACAACTACAACAAAACAATAGCCAGGCGTTGTGGCAGGGGCCTGTATTCCTAGTTACTTGGGAGACTGAGGCAAGAGAAATCACTTAAGCCCAAGAGTTTGAAGTGGCTGTGAGCTATGATGCCATAGCACTCTACCCAGGGCACATAGTGAGACTCTGTCTCAAAAAAAAAAAGAAAAGAAATCTTATCACCTCACTTGTGTTAATTTTGTTTTTGTTTTTTTTAGAGACAGAGTCTTACTATGTCACCCTCGGTAGAGTGCTATGGCGTCACAGCTCACAGCAACCTCCAGCTGTTGGGCTTAGGCAATTCTCTTGCCTCAGCCTCCCAAGTAGCTGGGACTACAGGCAACCGCCACAGCACTCTACCAAGGGTAACATAGTGAGACTCTGTCTCAAAATAAATAAATAAATAAATAAAATAAGAATACTAGATTCTGAATGTGAATAAGGCTGAGACTCAAACTTTATTGTGATAGATGGAAGTGGTATACAATTGAATGGATAAATACATGCTACTGATTATTAATAAAAACTATTTATTTTCTTCCCCCTAAAAAACTGCTACTAGATAGATGGTTTGCCTTAGATTTAAGTATACTGTAAACAGAACTGAGAAAGTGAGAGTTCAACCTTATTTCTTTTAATGCAAAGGGTGCCAAAAAAAAAAAGCATACCCATTTTAAGAAAGGAAAAAAACTGTAGTAAAATTTTAATATATACCCGTAACAAGAGATGATTACAAGTCACATTGAAAATCTCTTATAATGGCAGCGCCCGTAGCTCAGTGGGTAGGGCTCCAGCCACATATACCGAGACTAGCAGGTTCAAACCCAGCCTGGGCCTGCCAAAGAATGACAACTACAACAAAAAAATAACCAGGTGTTGTGGTGGGCACCTATAATCCCAGCTACTTGGGAGGCTGAGGCAAGAGAATCGCTTAAGCCCAAGAGTTTGAGGTTGCTGTGAGCTGTGACTCCACGGCATTCTACCAAGGGTGACATAGTGAAACTTTGTCTCAAAAAAAAAAAAATAAATAAATATATATATATATCTTGTAAATGCATAGGTCAAATACCACTCGAGTATCCTGAACTAGCTGTGTGACCTCTAGCAAGCTACTTAACTTCTGTGCCTCAGTTTCTTCATCTTCCAATGTAAACAATAATAGTTTCTACTTCACAGGATTGCTATAAGCATTAAATAAGTTTAATATATGCCAAATGTTTAGAACAAGTCCCTAACACAGTGTTAGTTATTATCTTCCTATCTCTGGCCCATATTCTTTCCACTATTTTACTCAGACTGTGCCACCATTTCCGTATGTGTATCTAGATACTAACCAAGCTAAATTATTTGCTCTCAGTTAACATACCCTGTGCTTTTCATGTCCTCATTCTTTTTATTCTTCCTGGGACAACCCATGCCATATTTCTTCTTGTGCAAATTATATCCAATTTTTGAGGCACCATTCAAATCCCTCCTCCTTCAACCAAAGCTTTCATTGAGCTTTTGGCTGTTACACTCTAAACTCCAAGTGTGCTTTGCACAATTCAAATAAAATTTGTGTTTTTTGCCCTATTCATGTTATCTTATTTTTCCTACGAGGTCACAGATTTAAAGAGCATAAAATGTCTTGGTTGGAGATACATATGTTTTACAAAGAAATGGATCCAGAGAAGTAAAATGGCCTGCCTAAGGTCATGTAGCCAGCTAGACAGAACGCTAGGACTGGACTCTACATCCTAACCTAATCTAGGACTTACTTCATCACACTTACAGCTTAAACTTCCTCAAAGTAGGTATCATGACTCTTTTTTTTTTTTTAGAGATAGGGGCTTGCTCTGTCTCTCAAGCTGGAGAGTAGCTGCCAATTGTAGCTCATCTTGAATTACTGGGCTCAAGTGATCTTCCTGCCTCAGCCTTCATAGTAGCTATGATTATAGGCATGTACCCCAACCAGGCTAATTTAAGAAAATGTTTGGAGAGATAAGGGTCTTTTTATATTTATTGCCCAGGCTGGTCTTGAAGTCCTACCCTCAAGTGATCCCCCCTGCTTCCCAAAGTACTGGGATTACAGACCTGAACTACTCCACTCAGCTAAGTATTTTTTAAAGGGGCATTTCTTAGACTGAATAAGCTAAACCTCCTTTTTTGGGAAAGTTTAGACTTTCATCAAAAATACAAATGTCAGTGGTGCCCATAGCTCAGTCAGTAGGGCGCTGGCCACATACACCCAGGGTGGCGGATTCGAGTCTGACCTGGGCCTGCTAAACAACAATGACAGCTACAACCAAAAAATAGCCAGGTGTTGTGGCAAGCACCTGTAGTCCCAGCTACTCGAGAGGCTGAGGCCAGAGAATCGCTTAAACCCAGGAGTTTGAGGTTGCTATGAGCTGACGCCATGGCACTATACCCAGGGAGACACAGTAAGACTCTGTCTCAACAACAACAAAAAAAGTCAGTATTTGCCAGCATCCAAACAAATATTGTTGGATAATATTTGTCAGTATCCAAACTAATATTGTTGATTAGTTTCTCCAAATTAGGAAAAAAACAGACACAATTACATAATAAGATTTCAAACTGCTAAACTGGGTTGAATTAAGTTTATCAAAAGGAAGCCTAGCTGTACCTGCTGGTATACGTCTATAGTCCCAGCTACTGTGCAGGCTGAGATGGCAAAATAACTTGAACCCAGGAGTTCAAGAACAGCTTTGGCAAGATAATAAGACCCTGTCACTCTCTCTCTCTCTCTTTTTTTTTTTTTTTTTTTTTTAAACAAGTCTCATTATGTCACCCTCAGTAGAGTGCCATGGCATCACAGCTCACAGCAACCTCAACTCTTGGGCTTAAGCGATTCTCTTGCCTCAGCCTCCTGAGTAGCTAGGAATACAGGCACCTACCACAACATCCACCTATTTTTTTTGTTTCAGTTATCATTGTTGTCTAGCTGGCCTAGGCTGGGTTCGAACCCATTGTTGTTTAGCTGGCCGAGGCTGGGAGATGAAGGCGAATAGATTGCCTGAGCTCATGAGTTTGAGACCAGCCTAAGCAAGGGCAAGATCCAATCTCTAAAATTAGCCAGGCATTGTGGTGAGTGCCTATAGTCCCAGCTACTCGGGAGACTGAGCCAAGAGGATCACTTGAGCCCAAGAGTTTGAGGTTGCTGTGAGCTATGACACCAAGGCACTCTACCGAGGTGACAAAGTAAGACTGTCTCAGAACAAACAAACAAACAAAAAAAAAAAACCCCACAGGTGCCCTGCTTTTACTAAATCAGTTATGAAAACAGCAACATTAATATGAACTATTTCTTCTTAGCAGTATAGTCTTAGTTGTTTAGACAGCAGTATTCAAGAATCTCTGCATACTGATATTTTCTTCTATTCACTTAAGAATTAATGATCAAAAGTGAAAATAATTATTGTATTTTTATCTTCACTGTAAAATTATTGACATCCCTACTTAATTTTGTGGTGCATAAAAATTCCCTAATATAGCCGAGTGCGGTGGCTTACACCTATAATCCTAGCACTCTGAGAGGTTAAGTTGGGAGGATTATTTCAGGTCAGGAGTTCCAAAACCATCCTGAGCAAGAGAGATCACATCTCTACCAAAAATAGAAAAAATTAGCCCGATATGGTGGCGTGCACCTGTAGTCCTAACTACTCTAGCTACTCAAGGAGCTGAAGGAGGCTCACTTGAGACCAGAAGTTTGAGTGTACAATGAGCTATAATATTGCCAATGTACTGGAAGAGGGGTGACAGAGAAAAAAAAATCACCTAATATAAATAAACTTCTATAATTATAACTAAGTAACCAGAGTTAAATTGTTCCAAGACATATTTACACAGAATAAAAAGGATCAGCAACAAAATAAAAACATAAAATGAAAGCCAGATATCACACATAAAAAATGTAGCATAAGTATTTTTTTTATTTGATTTTGGAGAGCAGCAAGACATATTCAACCAATATTCAGGTGTAGAAACAATGTGCCTTTTCCAGCATGGGCTATGATCTAGTTTCCTACTGTAGCAGCGGATCAGAGAAACACAATGATAACTTCTTTTACTGTCCAGCCAAATTCCTCCACTGCCTTAGGGAATCAACTATCCCATTTTACCTGTCTGTCAACTTATTTAAAGGAAAGAAATAACTTTAGTTAAAACAGTCACAAATGTAAGCATCTTAGCAGAGAATATTCACTCCAATCATAATGTCTTACCTTTTCTTCCTCATGGAGGAAAACTGGTAAAAAATTTTTAACCTTTAATAAATAATCCATAAAGGTCTGACAAGCTTTATGATCCCAATATTCAAATTCATTTCCCAAACTGGAGTGATACAATATTGAGTGTATGAGACTACATTTACTGCTCACTAGATTCATGAATAACTTCTAGACAATAAAACATATGTTAAAAGCCATGTTAACATGAGTCGACAAACATTAGATTTTGTTTCCTTAGAAAATGACTTTCCAGAAGTCAGACAGAATGGGGATAAATCAAGTCATTTGAGTCATTTTTGAAGCCAGAAACTGTTTCAGGTTGTAATAAACAATGTCCTCTTAATTGTATTTTCTTCATTTTCTGTGTTTATATACACTCCTACTCCATAAAGACCCCTCCATCCCTCCCTCCCACCACTTTCAACTATAACCACAAACCTAACATTACAGTAGCCTAGAAATAGGCATTCCCAGGATTTCTTCCAGGTATATCCAGAATCCGAGACCTCTCGGATCCAAACAAGTGTAGCTCTTTTACTGCAGTTCAGTTTTCCTTCAGAACCACCTTTCGAATTTCTTCCTTCCTAAACATCGCTGACTCGAAAGTGTTGCAGGTGGGATGGGAGGGAAACAGTCGGAGCAAGGCCGCCAGCAAGGGAGGCTCTTCCTAGCCTAACCTGCACCCCGCAGGCCGAAAAGCCTGGGGCTCTTCCTGCAGCACCCTGCGCGGCCAACCCTCGCTTCCCCAGGGCAGGGCTCAGCTCAGGTCAACGCAACCAGCCAAGTCGGGCCCGGACCGGGCCGGCTCTGCCCACCCGTCCCCTGCAGCCCCTGGACCCCCGCCAGCGGGGATGGGCGTGGGCCCCGGCGGCCACCGCCCCGCCAACTTGGGCACCGGGGGAGAGAGCGAGCCCCACCCGCTACGCCAGCCCCGGACCTACCTGCATAAGAGAGTAGGACTCCTGGACAGCGGTCACGGGCCCGAGGGCGGGCGCCGAGGCGGCCGGAACCCGTCTCAGGGTCCCCAAGTATCCCTGGCGCGGCAGGGTGGGGGGAGATGTTGGCGAGCTGCCGCAGGCCAGCGCGGCCTATCGCGGGGGTCGCGAGGGTCGCGAGGACCTGGCTCTCCCCTCAGCACCAGGCTTCTGCTACCGCCGCCATTTTGCCTTCCACTCCGAGTCGCCGCCGCCGCACTCCGCTGCAGGTTTCCCGGATGTGGGCATTTCCCGGCGTCGCTTGCGCGGGGGCCGAGGGTTGGGGGCTTCTGCCCGCCCGGCCGCCGGGAGCCGGTGCTGCTGTGACCTCCGGTCCCGCCGCTGTCCCGCCGCTGTCCCGCCGCTCTGAGCGTTGGCGAGCGTGGCCCCGCTGCGCTCCCGCTGGCCGCTGTCCGGATGACTTGCCCGCGTTCAGGGAATACGGCTCTCTCCGCCCAGGCCCGCTCGGTCTACCCGGTCTCTTTTCCACTGAGTTCTTGCTCTGGACGGAGAGAGTACGGAGGTGCATTTCAAGGAGCTTTATTCTCAAAAGGAAACAGCAAAAAAGCGGCTCTCTGAAACATGGTTGTGGACGCGTCAGGTTTTGAGATTTGTAGGGCTTTGAAAAAAAAATTGATTTTTGCTTAGAACTCTTTCCAGGAATAAATCCGTGAGCTTCGAACATGCGTATTTTTTCTATCAACCAACCAGATAATCTTGAACCAAGACCGACTGATTAACAGAGTTTAGAGATCTTTGTCAACCGAATCCGTAGAAGAGGAGGTCGTTATTGCCATAATTGGAATAATGGTGACTGTGTGAAAAGATGTTTTATTTAAGGTTAAGTTTGTAAAGGAATATAAAAATTTTCCTTGTATAAGAGGGTCAGTCATCCCTGAGGCTAAGTCATCCAACACTCCCTTCCAAATGAGTAACTTTTACTGACAGTGTATATTTGCCAGATCCACAGAAAGGTAAAAGGCTTCAGGCATCTAGGAACGTCTAGCCCCACATATGCATAAGGAAATTCTTTTCTGACCTCCATATACAAGGACATGCATGAGAAGTCTAGCTCCTAAAACTATAAAGTCTGTATGCCATTCCACAATTGATAATGTTGATTCCAAGCTTGTCTTCCCAAGTGCAGGACAGACATGAAGTGATGGATCCTTCCACCAATGCAGAGACATCTGGATAATTGATTCTTCCTTTACTTTTTCACTTCAAAAAGTCACCTTCTCTTCTATAAAATACAGATTACCTGGGCCTCACAAGAATGTAATCATTTGTCTTACTGCCTACCTTCCCCTCTTCCCACCCCAATTTAGGAAATGACTTGGGTGACAGAGCAAGACCATGAGCAAGATTTTAGATACTAATCTAAAAACCTCTTTGAATAAAAGTCACAGATGTATCTGTAGCATGTGTCCCCTTCTGTGACCTCCTAGATCAGAGGTTCTCAACCTGTGGGTCGCAACCCACAGGAACTGTATTAAAGGGCCGCGGATTTAAAGATGCTCTAAATCTGGTTTAGGAATCCTCCATTAATTGAGATCCTTACCTAGTCTTTCATTTTGGGTTGCCAAGTGGAATTTGGAAGTCTGGGATGGGATCATTAGGTTTATGATGTTTGTAGGCACCACCACCCTTTGCAAAGAGTGCCTTTATCAATTTTGCTTCATATACTTGGTATTTTAAAATATCTCCTTTTGAGTAGGGTGCCAGCCCCATATGCCGGAGGTGGCGGGTTCAAACCCAGCCCCGACCAAAACTGCAAAAAAAAAAAACTCTCCTTTCATCATTTTTTACTAGAGATTAACTATAAAAATATATTGAAAAATTTTTTCTGATATTAAATTAATGATTGTCTACTATATCCAGAAATTAAAATGTGAAAACCTCTGTTAAAAGATAACATTCCAAGAACATTGGCTAAAAATCTATTTTCTATAACAGAAAGTTTGTAAAAGGTAGAGGATAGGTATAACTCAAGGTGCATCACTAAATACTCCTGATCTTACTTTCTTTAACTGAATGACTAAGTAATCTATGGAACCCTTTTTAGCCCTAAAATTAGATGAATTATTTGAATCTAACTGCTTCACAGGCCTGCTTGCCCTGTCTAGCATTATGTGTATGAAAGAGCGTCCTAACCCCAAGTCCTGTCACCTTTCACCAACCCATGGACATTTTCAAGGCTCTGTAAGCTTTAAGGAAAGCAGCTCTATAAACTATTTACTTAATTTAACTTAATTAATTAATTCAGAGACAGGGTCTTGCTCTGTCACCCAAATTGGACTGAAGTGCCACAATCAGCTCACTGCAGCTTCAAACTCCTGGGCTCAAGCAATCCTCCTACTTCAGCCTCCTGAACATAGAGACTACAGGTACCCACCACAAAGCCTAACTAATTGTTATTTTTTTATTTTATTTTTTATTTTTTGAGACAGAGTCTTACTCTGTTGCCCATGCTAGAGTATCATGGTGTAAAATAAGGCTAGCTTACAGCAACCTCAAACTCCTGTTTCAAACAATCCTCCTGCCTCAGCCTCTCCAGTAGCTGAGACTACAGGCACCTATCACAACTCCCAGCTAATTTTTCTGTTTTTCATAGACACCAGGGGCTTGCTCTTGCTCAGGCTGGTCTCAAACTCCTGAGCTCAAGCAATTCACCTGCCTTGGCCTCCCCGTGCTAGGATTACACATGTAAGCCACTGCACCTGGCCACCTGGCTACATTTTAAATGTTTTTGCAGAGACGAGGGGCTCACTATGTTGTCTGGGTTAGTCCTGAACTCCCTGCCTTAAGCAATCCTCCTGCCACAGCTCATGAAAGTGGTAACAGGACAGGGGTGAGCCGCCATGCCTGGCCCTCTGCCAACTATTGTCTTTGGGAAGACTCCTTGATAATTCAAGGATCTCAATGTATAGGACTAGGGGGTTTACTCCTGTGAAGCAGAGGGAGAAATGAGCAGGGAAAGGAGAGAAGGAGCTGACAAGATGAAAAGTGCCTGGAACTATGGGAGGTGCTGGTAATGAAAAGCTGGGAAATACTACTGTGGGGGCTGGATGTCTAACAGTGAAGATACCTGCTATGGCATTTGAAAGCCTTTGTATTATTGTTGTGACAGAAAACCCTTGCCAGGTTCGTTCTACCCAGTTCTTTAATGCTTCATGGAAGTGGGGCTTGTTGGTTTCATTTGGTTTTTAGCAGTAGATGCTGAAGCCAGATTTCATGCCAGGGAGACTGCAGGGAGAAAAGGGGACACCATAGATGGAAGAAGAATAGACACCAATGTTGCCCAGAGAACATAAGCCCTCCCAGATATTTATGTAATCTTAGGGGAAGACACCAGACTAAGTGCAGCCCACACTTAAGTGGAGTTGTGCTCCATCACCTTGAGGGTAGGGAATCTAAATAATTTGCAATTCTACAGATCTGTCTCCTCTCTTCCAGTTGGATTGTGTTCTTTTGACATACTCCAATCATTGTTGTTTCTTTAAAAAAAAAAAAAAAAAAAAAAACTTCCTTATTTTCTGGCACTACAAGATGCTTCAAGCTATTTTGTATATATCCTGTCCCAGTCCTGGAATCACCATTTCTCCAAGAAGCTCTGATTCCTTTTGTTGGAAATGGCATTAGAAACCAAACCTAGAGCAGGTGTGGTGGCTCACACCTGTAATCCTAGCACTCTAGGAAGCCAAGGCAGGTGAATAGCCCGAGCTTAGGAGTTCAAGACCAGCGTGAGCAAGAGTGAGACCCCACCTCCACTAACAATAGAAAAGCCAGCTGAGTGTCATGGTGGGTGCCTGTAGTGCCAGCTACTCCAGAGGCTGAGGCAAGAGTCTAAGAGTTTGAGCTATGGTGCCATAGCACTCTACCCAGGGTGACAGAAGGAGACATTGTCTCAAAAAGAAAAAGAAAAAAAGAAACCAAATCTGCTGCAAGATGTACTCTTTGCTTCTGGGTTATGATTGATTCTAGGAACTCTCTGGCTAAGAAGTTTTTTAATTTAAATTTATTCCACTATGCAGGGGTAAAAACTGTGTTTTTATTTGTTGCAGCTATTATGATTATTTTTTGACACAATGACTCTCTGTCACTCAGGCTAGGAGAGTACAGTGGTGTCCTCATAGCTCACTGTTGGAGCTACTATTTTTATAGTCCAGCATTAATTACATTTTAGCTGCATATATCCATGGTCTATCATTTTAAGAGTTAATGCATTTCTTTTTTTTTTTTTTTTTTGAGACCAGAGTCTCACTATGTCACCCTTGGTAGACTGCCATAGCATCACAGCTCACAGCAACCTCAAACTTGGACTTAAGCCTAAGTTTCTTGCCTCACCCTCCCAAGTAGCTGGGACTACAGGTACCTGCCACAACGCCTGGCTATCTTTTGTTGCAGTTGTCATTGTTTAGCTGGCCGGGGCTGAGTTCAAACCCGCCAGCCTCGGTGTATGTGGCTGGCACGGTAACCACTGTACTACGGACACTGAGCCGAATTAATGCATTTCTGATGGCTATGTGTTAGGTTGGTCTGTTAGCTACTGCCCACATAATGTAGTCATGAGAATTTGGAATTAAACATTATTATTATTATTATTTTGAAAATCATTATGAGCACATAATACTTGTATGTTTTTGTAGGGCACATGTGATGTTCTGATACAGGCATACAATGTGAATTAATCAAATCAGGGTAATAGGAGTATCCATCGGCATTTATTACTTCTTTGTTTTAGAAACATTCTATTTCCACTGTTTTAGTAATTTTCAAGTATACCGTAACTTATTGTTGATTACAGTCACTTTGTTATGCTATCAAATACTGTTCATTCTATCTAATTAAATTTTGTACTTTATACATCCCCACTTTATTCCCTCCACCCCTGCTACCCTTCTCAGCTTTTGGTAACCATCATTCTGCTCTCTTGTCTCCACGAAATCAATTGTATTAATATTTAGCTCCCACATATAAGTGAGAACATGTGAGATTTGTCTTTCTGTACTTAGCTTACTTCACTTAGCATGATGTTCTCCAGTTCCATTCGTGTTGTTTCAAATGGCAGGATTTCATTCTTTTAGCAGCTACATAATATTTCATTGTTTATATATGCACAGTTTCTTTTCTTTTTTGAGACAATCTCAAACTGTGGCCCTGAGTAGAGTGCCATGACGTCCCACCTCACAACAACCTCAAACTCCTGGGCTTACGTGATTCTCTTGCCTCAGCCTCCCAAGTAGCTGGGATTATAGGCGCCCACCAAAAAAATGCCTGGCTATTTTATGTTGTAGTTGTCATTGTTGTTTAGCTGGCCCAGGCTGGGTTCGAACCTGCCAGCCTGGGTGTATGTGGCTGGCGCCCTCCCCACTGAGCTATGGGTGCCACCAGTTTTAATACTTTTTTTTGGTAGAATTTTTAGGTTTCTCTAGATATTATTTTTAACTAATTAATATTTTTTATCTGATCAGCCAGGTTCTAGTCCTCTACTTCTCTTATACCCCCCTTAGGGTTTTCTACCCTTTTTGTACACCTCTACTGTAGGGAAATGTCTGGAATTGTTTCAATGCTATGATGACTAGTCTAGGGCTGAGCTGTTCTACACTACCCTTTAACATTAATGGTGGGTTAGCATGGTATTAATGAAAGAGTTCAAATAGCTGCATAGAATATTTTAGGTATCCCCAGACTTCCTATCTGTATAACAAGAGCACTACTATTGCTTCAGATTTTATATTAATTTGAGCTAAATATCGAATTGATACCAGGAGTTTAAATGAAGGTTTAATATAAATGATACACTGGGCTCAGCGCTAAACAATGACAACTGCAACAACAAAAACAACAAAAATAGCCAGGCGTTGTGGTGGACACCTGTAGTCCCAGCTACTTGGGAGGCTGAGGTAGGAAGATCACTTGAACCCGGGAGTTTGAGGTTGCTACAAGATATGTTGATTCCACAGCACTCTAGCCTGTAATCCCAGCTACTTGGGAGGCTGAGGCAAGAGAATCACTTAAGCCAGCGGTTCTCAACCTGTGAGTCGCGACTCCTTTGGGGGGTCAAAGAACCCTTTCACAGGGGTCGCCTAAATACATCCTGCATATCAGATATTTACATTACGATTCATAACAATAGCAAAATTACAGTTATAAAGTAGCAACAAAAATAATTTTATGCTTGGGGGTCACCACAACATGAGGAACTGTATTAAAAGGTCATGGCATTAGGAAGTTTGAGAACCACTAATTGGAGGTTGCTGTGAGTTGTGATGCCATAGCACTCTACCGAGGGTGACATAATAAGACTCTGTCTCAAATAAATAAATAAATAAACAAACTATACATTGGTGAAGTTATATATATTTATTGGACAAAATTCTAGAGTAGATTATTAAGATGTTTCTACTACTTAAATGGAAGTATTCTTCGTAAGAGACAAAGAATTTTTCAATCATGTCAAATTTTTGATAGGATGGTTACTTTCTCACAAGACACTTATCAGTAACTTAGGTTGGTTTACAATATTTCAAGAACTGTGCCAAATACCAAAGATTCATGTGTCTGTGAAAACTGAGAGGATTCTGACAGTGGGCCTAGGACCTTCGGTCATTTAACATCTCTCCTAACCAATGGGATCAAAGTGCAGAAAGCACAGGCAATTCTGAAAATAATTAGCATCTACAAGAGTCAAGGAAAACTGTTAATCCTTTCCAATAATGAAACAAAATTTGTCTTAGAACAAGAGGCCTCTCATAAGGATCCAAAACCATCTGCATTAACTCAAGGATACAGGAACTGTGGCTTAGGAGTAGCATGTGTGAAAATTTAAGGGTTTAAGTTCAACTAATCAGCAGTCTAATTTAACAAATGTCAGAATAGCTAAAATAAACTGAGACAGCATTACAAAGGAATGTCATACTCAGAACCAGGATGGCAAGGTTTATTGTAATCACAGCAAGGCAGACACCACCTGAAGAAGCAACCATTTTGGAAGTCACACATAAACAGGACCTTTGGTAAATTGGAGTATTTTGTAAAGGGGATCAAGATTGTTCAGCTCAGTTGACAGTAATTCACTGCCTACTAGGTATCAGATAGTGTTAAACACTGTTAATACAACACTAAGACATGGGCCCTGTCATTGATTTGTGGTACAGTAGGAGGAGACAGGCTCCTTAACACACTACTATAAAAACAATTTAAGTCCGGCACAATAGGTTTCTGAAGCAGAGCACAATTTAGTCCAGATTGGTAGAGGTCAGCAAAAGCTTTCTGGAGAAAATGAAACCTAAAAGGAGTCTTGAAGAGTAAGTAGGATTTAGCCAAAAAGGCAAGAAAGACTGGGAAGGGAACCTTGCATGGAAAAGTTATAAGTAGTTTTTTGTTTTTGTTTTTTTTTTTTTGCAGTTTTTGACTGGGGCTGGGTTTGAACCCACCACCTCCGGCATATGGGGCCAGCGTCCTATTACTTTGAGCCACAGGCACCACCCATTTTTTTTTTTTTTTTTTTTTTTTGAGACGGAACCTCAAGCTGTGCTGTGGCATCACAGCTCACAGCAACCTCCTGGGCTTAAGCAATTCTCTTGCCTCAGCCTTCCAAGTAGCTGGGACTACAGGCGCCCGCCACATGCCTGGCTTTTTTTTTTTTTTTTTTTTTTTTTTTTTGGTTGTAGTTGTCATTGTTGTTTGGCAGGCCCAGGCTGGATTCAAACCCGCCAGCTCTGGTGTATGTGGCTGGAGCTTTAGCCGCTTGAGCCACAGGCGCCAAGCCATAAATTTTTGTTGTGACAGGCTTTGATTACTTTTTTGTTGTTTTTGCAGTTTGGCTGGGGCTGGTTTGAACCTGCCACCTCCAACATATAGGGCTGGCGCCCTACTCCTTTGAGCCACAGGCACTACCCTCGAATTTCTTTTGATATCATAGGTAGAAGGTACCTTGGAGGGCATCTCCAACCTAAATTTAATCATCACTTCTACAGGATTCCAAACAAGTTATCATTCAACCTATAGTTAAAGATATGCTGTGATAAAAGTTTCCCATTATCCAGTATACTTTCTTCTCACTTGTACAGCTCTAATTGATACAGCACTGTGGTTTTAGTATGTGAGTGAACACTCATATCCTGTATAAAGGTTGAATCATGTTGTGGGTTAGTGAAATGATGTGAGCCTGTGAGACAGACATGTTATGTCTGAATTTGCTTTGTGTTGGGATGCTTTAATGTGGGATTTCAGTAAATAATGAACTTTCATATACTGAACTGTAGTTTGCTTCCATTTGTCGTAGGAGCCACACAAAAAAGTTTTAATTCCTCCCATCATATATTCACATATTCAAAACTACTTATTATAGGCTTGGTGCTTGTAGCTCAAGCAGCTAAGACGCCAGCCACATATACCTGAGCTGGCAGGTTGGAATCCAGCCCGGGCCCGCCAAACAACAAAGACGGCTGCAACCAAAAAATAGCCAGGCGTTGTTGTGGGCGCCTGTAGTCCCAGCTACTTGGGAGGTGGAGGCAGGGAAATCACTTGACCCCAGGAGTTGGGAGGTTGCTGTGAGCTATGATGTCACAGCACTCTATCCAGGGCAACAGCTTGAGGCTCTGTCTTAAAAAAAAAAAAAAAAAAATTCAAAATACAATTCAGAATACAAAAAAATAGCCAGCGTTGTGGTGGGCGCCCGAAGCAAGAGAATCGCCTAAGCTCAAGAGCTTGAGGTTGCTATGAGCTGTGATGCCACCGTACTCTACCCAGGGCGACAAAGTGAGACTCTGTCTCTAAAAAATAAAAAATATATTAAAAAAAAAAAAAAAAGAAACTTGGGCAGTGCCTGTGGCTCAGTGGGTAGGATGCTGGCAGCATATACCAAAAGTGGCAGGTTTGAACCCCGCCCTGGCCAAACTGCAACAAAAAAATAGCTGGGCATTGGGGCAGGCACCTGCAGTCCCAGCTACTTAGAAGGCTAAGGCAAGAGAGGTTTGGAGGTTGCTGTGAATGACGTCACAGCACTCTACCGAGGGTGATAAAGTGAGACTGTCTCCAAAAAATAAAAAAGGAAAGAAACTCTACCTGCAGTGGCTTATGTCTAAAATTCTACTACTTTGGGAGGCTAAGGTAGGGATTGCTTGAGTTAGAGAATAGCCTGAGCAATGTAGCAAGACCCCATCTTAAAAAAAAATTGATAGTTTCATGAATAAAGGCAGCAATAATTAATAACTTAATAAATTTACAGTGTCACATAACATAAACCTTATATTATTAAAATCGGCAGAAATCGTCAATTGGTGTAAAGTGTAACACTATTCAAATAGATTTGCCTTTACTTAACAGTTACAAATATCCTTACATCAAAGAAAGCCTCAAACTTAAAGCAATTGTTTCCAGTTCAAGATAGTATTCTAAACCTACATAGTTGGCTCCCTTCCACCAATAATTTGCTATAATGATCAAGGGAAATTTTACACATTGCTGCTGGAAAACTGAGAAGGGTGTTAGCAACATAAATGAAAACTTCAGAATTTTCAGCAGCGGTTACTACAGATGAAAGGAGAGGAAAAGTTGCGGCCAAACAGGCTTGACAGTCACTGTGTATAGAAAATGCCATCTGGGAGTTAGGGTCTTCCTGGAGTAGCCCATTCAGACAAAGGATGGTAGCCTGTGGGTCAGAGGGGAGGGTACCTGCAGTAGGAGCACAGAAGGCCATTGTCTTAGCAGACTCTAGGTTACAGGCAATAGACATTCATGCAAAGGGAACTATAAAGTCAAAGAAAAATCCATAGCTGTTTTTATTATTGAATCAGAAAGAGTGAAAATTGGAACTGAATCATTGTGAGCCACTTACAATTTTCATTTGTCTCATTTAGTATGGATGTATGTATTCTCTGTAAAATTTTACTACGTTTAACTACAAGGTCCTTTTCCATGCCCAGAGCCAGTAACTGCTGCTGAAACAATGTTTCTGCTAAAGAAACTAGCTTGTCTTATAGAAATTTCTTAAATTTTGGATTTGGCTAATTGTATTCCCATGTTGTCATTAATGTGTGCTTTTGTTTCCTCTAGTGCATATAAACCAGTGGAGAAGTAAATCAGGTTCAATTTTGTTATTGGGAGTTGGGAAGGACAACGAAATAGACAACCCTTCTCAAATTGATATTTAGGCTAATGGCAATTATGTGAACATTTGATCTAATTATTTTTAGTGCTAGAAAAAAAAAAAAAAAAACTACCCTGAACTGAAAAACCATCTGTTTATACTTAACTCCTGGAATGCCACAAAATAAAAGACAAGCAGTTTTTCCTGAAAAAGAGTATTTCATAGGCGGTTATGATTTACTCCTTTTAATCACATTAGGAAGCACATAATGTCTATTTGTTGACTTTTGTGATTGATCAGTAGGTATTCATTGATCATCAGGTGCTGTCTGCTAGATCTATTCATTATAAAATTACTCATCAGCAAAAAAGAAAAAAGAAAAACAGAGAAATCAGTGGATTAAAAGTATTATTATTTTTTTTTTTTGTAGGGACAGAGTCTCACTTTACCGCCCTCGGTGGAGTGCCAGGACTCACAGCAACCTCCAGCTCTTGGGCTTCCGAGATTCTCCTGCTTCAGCCTCCTGAGCAGCTGGGACTATAGGCGCCTGCCACAACGCCCGGCTATTTTTTGGTTGCAGTTCGGCCAGGGCTGGGTTTGAACCTGCCACCCTCGGTATATGGGGCCGGCCGCCCTACTCACTGAGCCACAGGCACCACCCGATTAAAAGTAATTTAAGAGACATGCAATCCAATGGACCCAGTTTGCTGATAAGAACATACCAATAATAAAAAATGTTTATGAAACATTCAGGGAAATTTATTATTTATTTTTTGAGACAGAGTCTCACTCTGTTGCCGTGGTACAGTGCCATGGAATCTTAGCTCACAGCAACCTCAAACTCTTAGGCTCAAGTGATCTCCCAGTCAGCCTTCCAAGTAGCTGAGACTTCAGGTGCCTGTCACAACACTAGGCTGGCTTTTCTATATTTAGCAGAGATGGGGGTCTCACTCTTTGTTCAGGCTGGTCCCGAGCCCCAGACCTCAAGCAATCCACCTGCCATGGCCTCCCAGAGTGCTATGATTACAGGAGTCAGCTACCACACCTGGCCTAGTCTGGAAAATTTAAATACTGCTTGGACATTTGATGATGGTTAAGAAATAAGATAACATAGGCATAACAATGCTATTGTGCTTATGTTTCAGAAAACATGGGTTCTCATCCTTCAGAGATACAAAATGAATTATAAATGAAATATGACATCTACAATTTGCTTTAAAATTATCCAGAGCAGTTGGGTGGGGATGGACAGCAGCAGAAATTAAATAAGACTGGCTGTATATTGTCAATTGATGAAGCTGGTTGATGAGTATACAGGTCTATAAACTATTTTTGAATGCTTGAAATTATCAATAAACTTTTATATACTTGAAAATTTTTTTGCGGTTTTTGGCTGGGGCTGGGTTTGAACCCACCACCTTCAGCATATGGGGCCAGCACCCTACTCCTTTGAGCCACAGGTGCTGCCCGAAATTATTAATAATGAAAAGAAAATATTATAGAAATCCAAGATTATATTAAACAATTAAATATTAAGCATAATAATTATATGCAAAACATGAAACTAAAAAATATTTGATTTGACCATATATAAAATGCAAAACTTCTATGAAAAACACCTTAAATAAAGCCAAAAAATAAATTAAAAATACTTTTATCACATGACCAAAATTCTTTATATAAAAAGATGTTACAAATTAATAAGAAATGCCAAAATTTCTCAGAAAATAAAAATGGCTAAGAATATGAGCAAGTTTTAAAAGAAATACAGACTAAATAGACATTATAGCACTAATCATAACAGTGAGAAGCTAGAAACATGTGAAATAACCAATAATGGGCAACCATTTGAAATACATTATGGTACACAAAACTGTATCTTAAAATACTAATGATATTAGAGAATTATTACTAGGAAAATGTGTTTGCTACTAGGGAATATGAATCTACAAAGATACCATATACGATATACAGTAGAATTTCTTTAAGTTGACCACCCAAGGGACTGTAGCAAACTGGTCAACATATAGAGGTGGTCATAGTAAGGAAGTAGGCCTACTGAACTGATTGGTACAGGTAGTGCATGTCCATTCTATGAAAATTAGTTCAACTTAAGGAAGTGGTCAATGTAGGGAGATGGTCAATGATGGAGATTCTAAGTATTTTCATTTTTATAAAAAAATTACATATATTGCTAGAAAGAGGTATGAAAAGACGACTGTCACTGTTTGAAATCGTAGTATTTAAATTTTTCTTTTGACTATATCCACTTTTTTTTGTAATGCATTACTTTTGTAGTAACAAAAAGTCTTTAAAAGTTTAATCCTAGTAAAACTATAAACAGATTAAAATTCCTGGCAGCATTTTCTTTCCTCCTCTAATTCTTTGGAATTCAAAGTTACTAATTATTTTCAATTAAATAGTTTTGCGACAAATATATGTAAAAAAGCAGATACATATACATTCCCCTTTAAAGCGTTGACAAAAGCTCCTGAGTAAGGTGGCATACAAAATTGAAAATATTTATTAGGACAGAAAAGCAAAATCTTACCATAATTACTATAAATGGAATTATAAAGTAAACAAACACATACTTCAATTGTATAATAGCAGTATTACATCATTAAGGTTTTAGATCAAGAATACATTTATAATCTAACACATTTTGGAAAGACAACATCATGAAATTGTCTTATAACATTATCTGTTAAGTTATTAACATTTAAGATAATAATACTGTGGCATAATTCTTTATCCTTACCAAAATATCTTATGATTATTACACTTGTTATCAAATTTTAGTTTAGTATTTATTCCACTCATCAAGTATCAAATTCTATTTTATTGAGTAATGTCCAGTTTGCCAATACTTTTGTTTGTTCTCAAACAAAAGCAAAAATCTTTAGGAAAAATGTATCTTTTTCCTTTTTAAGAAAAATAAACTTGGGTCCAAGCAGTTCACAGAGTTTTGCTGAAAAACCTATTGCAAGCAACAGAGTAACTTCTTGAACATTTTCACCTTTAAAAAAATTTGAATATGACTACAGATTTATCATTTTTGGCCTACCCAATTCTAAAAAAGTTTATTAAAATTATTAACAAAATAAAATGTAAAAGGATCAAAGAAATTACTTGCAATAAAAAGAATAATCATTAACGTTGGATAAGTCAGTAGAGAACAATATACTGTTCCACATACTGTTGATAAAAATTATAGGAACTCACTGGTGCTTCCCATAACCACCACTGATGGTAAGTCTCATAACATACATCAAAAACAAAGAGTTGGTTTTGTGAGCTGTCAATAATAGTCTGTTTGAAGGCAATGTATTTTCATCAGCACAAAGACCCCTCTGCTGTTGTTCTATCACATGTTGAAAATCTTTTGCCATCAGTCATCTGTCATATTCTATAACTGTTACGGGAATATCCCACAACATAACTAACAAAAGCCAAAAATGGGCATTGACATTAACAGTAGTTTATTGATGTTTCCCCTGCAAATTTCTAATAAAATTTTGTACAGAAGTTGAAATTCAAAAGGCCAATTGTAGGTTTTATGGGAAAGCTTGTAATTACAGTGCTTTCAACGAAAAAGTTGTCTAGTGACATAAATTGCTTCTGCATCAGTTCCACAAACAAGACAAGGACCTAAAACATCCAAACTGTTCACAGACAGAGTCCTATTGGGAAGTAAGCTCGTGATTTCAATACGGTCTTTTGCAGGATCAGTGCTGAGCCAGGAACTTATGAGAGACTGCTGAACATTAGCTTGGTTACTAATGCTATGAGACAAAAAAGCACTAGTTCTTCCTCCTGGAAGAAAAAAAAGAAAGGGAAAAAAACCTTTCAAGACTATTTTTATATTAGGAAATATCAAACTTACACTGATAGTTTAGAAAGTTGATGATTTGTTTAATTCTTTGAACAGACTAATTTTTAATTCTATTATCACAAATTACCATTTGTGACAAAAGGCTTATTCAGTGACATTAAATATTCAAATTTCCCTGGGATAAGAAGGCAGAAGATTTAATTTCACTCTGTCTGTCTGTTCATCTTTTAATAGAAAGTCTTAGAGGGTAGCAAAATGGGGAGAAGAAAAGAATAAATGAGAAAAGAATTAATCAAAGATCTAGATATATACAGAAATACAAGTTCTTGAGTAACAGAAAAATAAAGTGATCATGAGGAAGAATTCTGGATATATTTCTAGATAAATATTTCTTTTTTTTTGCAATTTTTAGCCAGGGCCGGGTTTGAACCTGCCACCTTGAGTATATGGGGCCTGTGCCCGAATCCTTTGAGCCACAGGCACCGCCCTCTAGATGAATATTTCTAAAAATGAATATACAGGCCCGGTGCCTGTAGCTCAGTGGCTAGGGCGCCAGCCACATACACCTGAGCTGGACGACAGCTGCAACTAAAAAATAGCCGGACACTGTGGTGGGCGCCTGTAGTCCCAGCTACTTGGGAGGCTGAGACGGCAGAATTGCTTGAGCCCAGGAGTTGGAGGTTGCTGTGAGCTGTGATGCCACAGCACTCTACCCAGGGCGACAGCTTGAGGCTCTGTCTCCAAAAAAAAAAAAAAAAACAAACCCACACCCAATATCAGATATGTGTGCCCCTCAGTGGGCCAGCTGTTTGCTACAATCCTGAACCCCCAGAGCAAACTGAACTTATGTGGTATACTGATATCCCTAGAAAGACAATAACTCAAGTTACAACAGAAGGACTACCTACGCAAATAAAATCATTAACAACAATTTTACAATACATACAGACGTATCTTTTTATATTTTCAATAACTTGAAGTTTTCAATGTAGAAATACTATATACTGCTGAAGAATTATTTCTATGTATTTCATATTTTGTTTTGTCTATTAACTTTAATTCTCTGTTAATGGTATACAATGGATTTTTTTTTTTTTTTTTTTTTTTTTGAAGTTTTTGGCCAGGGCTGGGTTTGAACCCGCCACCTCCGGCATATGGGGCCGGCACCCTAACCCTTTGAGCCACAGGTGCTGCCCTATACAATGCATATTTGTATATTGAACTTAAAAAAAAATAATAGAGGCTCAGTGCCTGTAACTCAGTGGGTAGGGTACTGGCCACATACACCAAGGCTGGAGGGTTAGAACCCAACCCAGGCCTGCTAAACAACAATGACAACAGCAACAAAAAATAGTCAGGTGTTGTGGTGGGTGCCTGTAGTCCCAGCTGCTTGGGAGGCTGAGGCAAGAGGATCCCTTAAGCGCAAGGGTTTGAGGGTGCTGTAAGCTGTGACACCACAGCATTGTACCAAGGGCAACATAGTGAGACTCTGTCTCAAAAATAAATGAATAAAAATAAAAATAAATGGTAAACATATACATTAAAAGAAAAGAAAGAAAAAACAAATTTTGTTTTTAAATGTTTATGTTGGGTGGTGCCTATGGCTCAGTGAGTAGGATGCTGGCCCCATATACCAAGGGTGGCGGGTTTGAACCTGGCCCTGGCCAAACTGCAACAAAAAAATAGCTGGGCCTTGTGGTGGGCGCCTATAGTCCCAGCTACTTGGGAGGCTGAGACTAAGAGAATCACCTAAGCTCAGGAGCTAGAGGTTGCTGTGAACTGTGACGCCACAGCACTCTACCAAGGGCGACAAAGTAAGACTCTTATCTCTGAAAAAAAAAATAAATAAATGTTTATGTTGTTAATTTTCTGTAATTCCAAACTTAAAAAAAGTAGTACAAGGAACTCCTGTACACCCTATTTTGTTTTGTTAATTACAAAAATGATATATGCCTACTGTAACATATAAACAATGCTGAATTGTGTGAAAAAATGAACGGTCTTCCATAATAAAATGCAAAAGTAAAATATAAAAGAAATATATTTCTGGGTAGTGCCTGTAGTTCAAGCAGCTAAGGTGCCAGCCACATATACCAGAGCTTGCAGGTTCAAATGCGGCCTGGGCCTGCCAAACGATGACAATTACAACCAAAAAATAGCCGGGCATTGTGGCATGTGCCTGTAGTCCCAGCTACGCAGGAGGCTGAGGCAAGAGGATCGCTTAAGTCCAGGAGTTTGAGGTTGCTGTGAGCTGCGATGCCACGGCATTCTACTCAGGGTGATAGCGTGAGGCTCTGTCTCCAAAAAAAAAAAAAAAAAAAAAAAAAAAAAAAAATTTTTTTTTTTTCTAAATATATTGACTTCTAAAAATATAATCAACTTGCTTAATTTTAATTATATTCTTGCCCTTTTTAGCTTTTTTTTTTTTTTTTTGAGACAGTCTTACTCTGTCGCTCAAGCTAGAGTGCTACAGAGTCAGTATAGCTCACAGCAACGTCAAACTTCTGGGGGATCCTCCTACCTCAGCTTCCCAAGTAGCTGGGAATACTGGCACCCAATGCAATGCCCAGCTAATTTTTCTACTTTTCTTTTTAGTAGAGATGGGGTCTCACTTGTGCTCAGGCTGGTCTCGAACTTCCAAGCACAAGTGATCCTCCCCCCTTTGCCTCCCAGAGTACTAGGATTACAGATAGGCATAAGCGACAGTACCTGACCACAAATATTCTTGAAGTAAAATTTTAGAACACTAGTATATTAAAAACTTTTATCTCAAACTGTGATCTGCATTTAATATAGAATAAAGTGAAGCAGAGGTAGTATACTTCAATTGTAGCCATTATTTGCGATTTTCTCTTAACTTGCTATCCATGCAGATAAAGGCAAATTTCATTTACTCAAGAAATATCTGAGTACTTACTATGTGTCAGGCTTGATGGCAAGTGGTGGGGATATAAGGCAGTCTCTGATGTCTTTTTTGTTTGTTTGTTTTGTTTTGAGACTGAGCCTCAAGCTGTTGCCCTGGATAGGGTGCTGTAGTGTCACAGCTCACAGCAACCTCAGACTCTTGGGCTTAAGTGATTCTCTTGCCTCAGCCTCCCAAGTAGGTGGGATTACAGGCGCCTGCCACAAAAAGTCTCTGATGTCTTGAAGCTTAAAGACCAGAAGGTCAAGTCTTGCTCATTCTTTACAATCTAGCTCAATTTCCTTGTCTAAGTAACCTCTGAAGACAACCTATAATTCATGTTTTTATTCCTTCCTGGCACTTTCAGCAGTTGAACATTCCATTAATTTACTACCTTGTAACATTTCTTATATCATGATTTAATTTTCCATGCCCCTTCTCCACAGCTAAATTAAGTTATTTATTTTATTTATTTTTTTTGAGACAGATTCTCAAGCTGTCGCCCTGGGTAGAGTGCCAATTCTTGGGCTCAAGTGATCCTCTTGCCTCAGTTTTTCTATTTTTAGTAGAGACAGGGTCTCGATTTTGCTCAGGCTGGTCTTGAACTTGTGAGCTCAAGCGATCCATCTGCCTGGGCCTCCCAGAGTGCTAGCATTACAGGCGTGAGCCACTGCGCTTAGCCACTAAATTAAGTATTTCTTAAGAACAAGATGCATAGTTTGTGTTTGTTCACTTTTTCAGTGTTTTACATTATGCCTTGCAATAGTAGATAGAAAATACATTTTTTTCTCCTTCAGTCTGAGCTTCCTTTAAAAGTAAAATTTGCAAACGCAAGATAGCAGGAATAGGGGAGGAAGGAAGTCAAAACCAAGTATGTAAGTAGTTAATTCTTAGATAAAACTGTTAGTTTCTGCATAAATGAAGTCAGCACAGACACATGCATGCTCCTCACATGCTCTCCGTGCCCAAATTTTTCTGGAGAAGTTTTAGAATTTTTTTTGACCCTTTGTTTTTCTGTTTATCTTTTACTACTCCTACATTGCTCTTGAATACTGTTAAAAAATAACACATTATTAGAACCACTGTGACGAGACTCCTCTCTGATCTATCTGCTATCACTTTTTGCTATCTGCTATCACAGCAGCCAGTGATTCTTTGGAAACATAAGTCAGATCATGCCACTCTGTTGCTCACAATTCTGATGGCTTCCTATCACACTTAGAATGAAATCTAAAGTCCTTATCATGGCCTAGAAATCCCGTGGCATCTGCCCCTCGGCCGCCAGTCCTTGTCTCCTCTCACTGCCCTGAGCTGCCAGGGCAGCAGTCTTGCCGTTCTCTGCCTGTCTCCTGTCCTCCAAATTCACCGTTTCCTCTGCCTAGAATGCTTTCATGTGACTTACACCTTCACTTCTCTCAGGTCTCTGCTCACTTTCTGCCCAGTAGCCTATCCGTACATCTCTCATTAGAGCAGCTCCCCCACCCCTGCCCTTATTCTTCATCCTCCTACTCTGCTTTCCTCTTCTTCATCGTGACTGTTGGTGCCTTTGGCCCAGTTATTTTCCTTTTTGCTTCCAGTCCTCTTTCCCACTTTTCTGTCCTCCACTATGTTGTGTAGTGGGTGGGAGTCTGCAAACTCCATTTTCCAAGCTCCCTTGCCATCTGCCATCCAGATGGGGCCTGCTGATTGGAGGTAGCACTCACTGGTGGGTGCCTGAAAGGCGGAGGAGGGGAGAAACAGTTCCCTTCCTGCTCCAGATTTCTGGCAAAACACCACTACCAGTAGTTTTAGCCTGGTTGAGGCAGCACCTTTTCTGCTGATCCAGAACCAATATGACAGCATCCCAACAGTGCAGCAGCAAGAATATACATACATGTAGATAATATGTCTGAATTAATGAATAAACAAATTAGAGACAAATCCTCAAAAACAGAAAGCTTAGAAAGTACAAACCTTGATAACAAATAAGTGTATGGTTTCTAACTATTACCTACCTTTGACTTTAATATACAAGAGTTGCCCATGTCTATCCTATGACATGAGGGCCTGAGTCAATGGCACTCACCAACAAGAACCGTGGCTGTCTGAAGTGAGCTAGCTTATAGCATTTCTAGTCTTTAGCAGTACTGCAGTAAGTAACTGACAGATTTCAAGCTCTATGATATGTGATACTCAAATTTTCTCTGAGGCAGGAGAATGAAAACATTTGGTCAATAAATTAAAAATACAAGAATGTCTAATTTGGTATTTAAAAGTATAATTAAAAACTACACACAGGAATCTTCATTAAGAAGTTTTACCATGGTGGCTCAGCACCTGTAGCACAGTGGTTACGTTGTCAGCCACATACAACCCATGGGCTGGTGGGTTGAACCTGGCAGGGACCAGCTAAACAATGATGACAACTGCAATAAAAAAATAGCCCAGCGTTGTAGCAGGTGCCTGTAGTTCCAGCTACTTGGGAGGCTGAGGCAAGAGAATCGCATAAGCCCAGGAGTTTGAGGCTGCTGTGAGTTGTGATGCCACAGCACTCTACTGAAGGCGACATAGTGAGACTCTACCTCAAAAAAAAAACAAAATAAAACAAAACAAAAAAACCCCAACAACTTTACCTTGGTGAAAGAATGATGACTTTTCAGGCACATCTGTGGAGGCATCCCAGTGCCAAAGGGACCCATCTTCAGAACAAGAAAACAGATGATCTGGGTTGGATGGGTGAAAGTGAACTTCCCACACTAAGA
Organism: Loris lydekkerianus; assembly: GCA_963574355.1. NCBI lineage: Eukaryota > Metazoa > Chordata > Mammalia > Primates > Lorisidae > Loris > Loris lydekkerianus. The sequence goes on from CAUYPK010033644.1 coordinate 35,585, forward strand.
GGAAAGAACCAAGAAGCTTATTCCTGCACAAAGTAGCTGAAGAAACAACATTAAAACCTTATCTCTAGACATCATCTTCCATTAACCCCCATCACACACATCTGAACCTCAAGTTTGTGATGAAAATCAAAGGCTTTAGAATTAAAGACATATTAGTAACTCTCCAAGCTAGAACAAGTAGGACAAAGAAGTCAAGAAAATTCACTTACGTACTGGGCCACAAAATGAATAAAAATAATTGCTAAATCATTTGACCTATTACTTTCTTTCTTTCTTTGTTTTTTTAAGACAGAGTCTCATTCCTTTACCCTGGGCAGAATGCCATGGCATCACAGCTGACAGCAACCTCAAACTCTTGGGCTCAGGTGAACCTCTTGCTTCAGCCTCCCGAGTAGCTGGGACGATAGGGGTGCCCACCATAATGCCCAGATAGTTTTTTCAATTTTTAGTAGAGTCGGGGTTCTGCTCTTGCTCAGGATGGTTTTGAACTCCTGAACTCAACCAATCCACCCCCTTGGCCTCCTAGAGTGCTAGGATTACAAGAGTGAGCCCCCATGTCTGGCCTGACTTATTACATCTTTTTATGGAAAATCCTTTATTAATTGGCAAGTTCCACGAGATTTTTTTTTTTTTTTTTTCGAGACATAGCCTCAAGCTGTCGCCTTGGGTAGAGTGCCGTGGCAACACAGGTCACAGTAATCTCCAACTCTTGGGCTTAAGCGATTCTCCTGCTTCCGCTTCCCAAGTAGCTGGGACTATAGGCACCCGCCACAACACTTGGCTTTTTTTGGTTGTAGGCATTGTTGTTTGGTGGGCCCAGGCTGGATTCAAACCTGCCAGCTCAGGTGTATGTGGCTGGCGCCTTAGCCATTTGAGCCACAGGCGCAGAGCCTTTTTTTCTTTTTTTTTTTGACACAGAATCTCACTATGTTGCCTTTGGTAGAGTGCCATGGTATCACAGATTACAGCAACCTCAAACTCTTGTGCTTAAGCAATTCTCTTACCTCAGCCTCCCAAGTAGCTGGGACTATAGGCGCCCGCCACAACGCTGGCCTATGTTTTTGTTGTAGTTGTCATTGTTGTTTCGAACCCACTCACAGTATATGTGGCCGGCGCCCTAACCACTGAGCAATGGGCACCAAGCCAAGTTCCCTGAGTTTTAATTCCTGTGTCATTAATATGCAAAGGTTATATTATTGGAAAGACTGAGAGGGACTAAAAGGAATTTACCAACGAACTTCTAAGAGGCAGAACCCAATATTGGCTCATGCCAAGACTCTGACCTCTATCATAAAAGGTACTTCTGACCTCTATCATAAAAATAGCAACTGGCTCCTAACCAAAGCTCAAAAAATCGTACAAGAATTTGGCTCCACTTTCAGATGCTTTTAAAAAGACACATTGGGACTACCTCCTTCATCCTAGTTCTAAACGTTAAGAAAATTTTTATCTGTGTATAGATATCTGGGAACCAATACCAGCCAGGAGTCCTCAGAAAGTAACCTGCAGCATGCAGATGAAATAGGTGGTCTGTGAACAGGGTTTTGTGGGTCAGGGTTGGTAACTTTAGACAATCAGTATAAAAAGTGCCTGGAGTGTGACATAAAAAGTGAATGTCAGCCAGGCATGATGACTCACACCTATAATCCTCAAACTTTGGAATACAAAGGCAGGAGGACTACTTGAGGCAAGGAGTTTGGGATCAGCCTAGCAATAGGGAGATCCCATCTCTACATAAAAAAAAAAAAAATTTTTTTTTCTTAAATTATAGGTACAGTGTTGTGTGAGCCTATGGTCCCAGCTACTTAGGAGGCCAAGGCAGGAGATCAATTGAGCCCATGAATTGAGGATATAGAGAGCTATGATCACACCACTGCACTTTAGTCCGGGCAATAGGGTGAGACTCTGTCTTAAACAGAAAAAAAAAAAAAATGTAAATGGCATATTTACATTTATATCACCAATGTGGCAATCTTTATACTGATAGTTACAACTGAGTATCATCCACAAAATAGAAAAATGTCACCTTCTTCAGGAGAAGAATGTGTTCTGACTAAGTACCTGTAAAGTACATTCACACTGTTGGATTTAAACAAAGTGAAACAAAAAAGCCTGTAGAGCCATGAGATTGCCTAAATCTAGATTCTTATGTATTTATTTTCAAATAGAGAACAAACCCCCCCATAAAACTAAGTTAATTTCTAGCCAGAAGTCAAAATAAATTCAAAATAATATATCATAAGCCACGGCATGTGTGCATTGCTTAACAATACAGACTGGCAGTTAAAAAAGTGCTGCTGAAGGAGTGCCGTGGCTCATGCCTGTAATCCTAGCACTTTGGCAGGCAGAGGCAGGAGATTGCTGGAGCCTAGGAGTTCCAGAACAGCTTGGACAACATAGTGAACATCCATCCCACCTAAGCTCACACAATCCACCTGCCTCAGCTTCCCAGAGTGCTAGGATTACAGGCATGAGCCACCACACCAAGCCTTGCCCTGTTTTATTAAAAAAAGATGCAACAATAAATTGAGGAGTACAACAGATTAGCAAATATGAAATGTAACGGCCTGTTTTTGCATGGGAAAAGGGCATTCCTACATATTTAAGTATGGAAACATAAATGGTATTTTTACTATTACTGTTTTTTTAAAGAGATGAAGTCTTCCATGTTGTATAGGCTAGAATATAGTGGCTATTCACAGGTGCAATCACAGCACACCAGAGCCTTGAACTCCTGGGTTCAAGTGATCTATCTGCCTCAGCTCCCTAAGTAGGCAGTGCAACATACACAGTATTGCCATAACCCTGCCTTAAACTGGTGTTTAAAAAAACTTACTACAAAAAAAACCCAACTTCTTATGTGTTACTGATTATTTTAATGTAGAACAATCTGTCAATGCATTATAGCTGTAAAATTATACAAAAGTTTTGGCCCATCAATTCTATTTCTAGAAAATGATGCTGACTCATGCCTATAATCTTAGCATTCTGGGAGATTGAACCAGGTAGATTGCTTGGGCTCAGGAGTTCAATACCAGCTTGAGCAAGAGTGAGACCAGGTCTCTACTAAAAATAGAAAAACTAGCCGGGCATTGTTTTAGGGACTGCAGTCCCTAATATTTGGGAAGCTGAGGCAAGAGGACCTCTTGAGCCCAAGAGCTTGAAGTTGCTTTGAGCTATGACAATGCCACAATATTCTAACCAGGATAACAGAGTGAGAAAAAAATAATAATAAAATTGTTTTTATAGTGATCTTGTATTTCATGAAATAGTCCTCTAAAGTTAGTTAACTATGGAAATTTTCACGAAATACTTAAAACTTGTAAAATTAACATCTAATTTTTTTGAAAATCATTTTATTTCTAAGGTAAATTTGCTTCAATAAACAAATCTACATTTAAAAAAAAAGACAAATATAATAAAATAAAAAATGATCCTAAGAATGTAAGATCATAAAAAGGATTAACTAAGGATGTTTACCGTAGTTTTAGATATAATAATGAAACGTTAAAGAACTTAACTGTTAAATAAAAGAGAATTAACCATATGTATCATTATGGACAGGTGCTTATAATACGTCATATAACCCACCTAATAAAAACTTTCTGTACCTCCTCAATACTTACTTTCAGCTTCATGAGCCTTCAGCAGAGACACAGGCATGGTACCTTGTCTAACATCCCAAATACTCAACATTCCATCCTGGCCACCAGTAGCTACAACATGCTGTTGATTGGGATGTCTATCAACACAGTGGAGTGGCACTCGGTCACCAGTCCTTTTATGGGAGATTTAATGACATCAAGTATGTTAATAATAATTTATCTTTGCATAATGCAAGAATTCTTCCCTTCCATCCTTCCTTCTTTATTTTGCCACCCCTGGGTTGAGTGCCATGGCATCATCATAGCTCATACTCATAGCAATCTCAAACTCTTGGGCTCAAGTGATCCTCATGCTTCAGCTTCCCAAGTAGCTGGGACTACAGACACCTGCCAAATGCCCAGCTAATTTTTCTTTTCTTTTTTTTGAGACAGAGTTTCACTTTGTTGCCCTTAGTAGAGTGTCATGACATCATAGATCATAGCAACCCAAACTCTTGGGGTCAAGTGTTCCTCTTGCCTCAGCCTCCCAAGTAAATGGGATTACATGCCCACCATGACTTCCAACTATTTTTTCTATTTTTATTTGAAAGGGGGTCCTGCTTTGCTCAAGACAGTTTTGAACTGCTGAACTTAACTAATCCACCCTACTCAGCCTCCCAGTGTGCTAGGATTACAGGTATGAGCCACCTTGCTCAGCCAAGAATTCTTTTTAAATTAAAGGTTAAAATTATTCATTCTCACTTCAGTTTGGACACATGGGATACAAGATAATCTGACAGGCAGATGTAAAAAACACATGTCCATTTCTTAGAGTTTTAAAAAACACTATATATCAACTATGCCAAATATTATTTACTTTTTATGTAACTATTCATGTAACTATTTTTTCAGTTTGATACATTCTATTTTCTTAAGATAGAAGAGAAGGCTGTACACCTAGAAAGGGAGATTTATGCTCAGAAAAATATCTTGGACTATATTTTCTTCCCAATCATATCTAGAATATATTTTATCCACTATATATTTTAACAATACAGTCATTTAACAAGCAGAAAGAGTTCTCCATTAAATAACTTCAAAGAGTAAAGGCTCTAAACCAATTAATACTCACTAAATGAAGCATGGTACTATCATCAAGCCCATCGAGTTATACTTGCTTTATCAAATTTAATCAGGGATCACTCTCTTAAAACACAATTAAATACATTACAGTTTAAAGTCAGTTGCTATAAAAAATTGAGCAATTGATTTTAGATTACAGAAATTACAAATCAAAACTTACAATGATAATATCTGAGAAGGCTCATTTCCTTGTTGTCTGAAATCCCATATTTTTAATTGTCCAATTGAATTTACTGTAAGAATCTCAGGAGTTCGAAGGAAGGTTACAGCATGGAGTGTACTGCTATCTGCATTGTCTAAAAATTTAAAAAATGGTAGGTAGTATGTGTTAATGAGTCTCTTTTTTCTCAGAAAATCTTAAATCACATTCTTTCTATTGACTGCAATGTTACAAATAAAATTTCTAATAAGTCATAGTTTACTTTCTATAGAAAAAATCCATGGTAATGAACATGTTTAGATGGATTCTCCTTGCATAGAAAAATATCACTGTTTTCTAAATGGAGGGCTGAGTTTGCACATATTCCTCCTTCTCTATTTCCTCTTGAGATTATCACCCTGCATTTCTGAGACAGTTGTTCAAGCTCCTCTATGTCCAATCTAATTGCTCACTAGCCCTTCCAGAACTTCCACACTTTTAAGCCAAACCCCAATGCTTCTTACAGAACTCATTCTCACCCTGTTATTATTCTGCTGATTAATCTCAAATCTATGCATCTTTACCTTCATCAACTCTCTCCTATGTACGCTTGTCTTAATTGTAATAGTAATCCTTTTTTTTGACTTCAGAGTGTTTACAACTTATGATTTGGGGCTTTGGTGTGGTGGCTCATGTCTGTAATCTTAGTCCTCTGGGAGGCCCAGGCAGGTGGATTGCTTGAGCTCAGAAATTCAAGACTAGCCTGAGCAAGAGTGACCCCGTCTCTACTAAAAATAAAATAGGAAAAAAAACCCACAAAAAACAGCCAGGCATTGTCATTGACAGCTGAGGCAAGAGGGTCACTTGAGCCCAGGAGTTTGAGTTTGCTGTGAGCTATGACGACATAGGACTCTAGCCTGGGGCAACAAAGTGAGATTCTGTCTCAAAAAAAAAAACAAAACAAAACAAAAAAAAACTTATGACACATAATTTAACATATACTTACAGGCTTTCTTTTTGTGCTACTTCTCCACGTTAGCACTAGGGAATGGCTCTTAATAATTAATGGAGTAGCTGGGTACAGGCTCACCCCTGTAATCCTAGCACTCTGGAGGCAGAGGTGGGTGGATGGCTTGAGCTCAGGTATTCCAGACCAGCCTAAGCAAGAGTGAAACCCATTTGTACTAAAAATAGAAAAATTATCCAGGTGTGGGGATGTGCATTTGTAGTCCCAGCTACTCAGGAGGCTAAGGCAGGAAGATCACTTGAACCCAGGAGTGTGAGATTGCTGTGAGGTAGACCAATGTGGGGGCTGGACAACAGAGCAAGGCTCTGTCTTAAAAAAAAGAAGAGGGCGTAGCCTGTAGCTCAAAGGAGCAGGGTGCCGGCCCCATATGCCGGAGGTGGCGGGTTCAAACCCAGCCCCGGTCAAAAACTGCAAAAAAAAAAAAAAAAAGTTAAACAAGTTAACTGAAAACTGAAAATCATAATCAACAACATAAAAAACTGATCCACAGGCTCAGTTCCCAGAAATTCTGATTAAAAAAGTCTAGAGTGGTGGACAGTTAAATAATCCCCAGGCAAATATGATTGAGGCACAGTTAAGAACCAATGTACTATAACAACAACCCCTGTTCAAAAGCTTTTAATGGCTCAGTGGTGTTCTACCTAAAAAATGTAACCTCTTGGGTTCTGCATTAGGGACTCTTTGCAACGTGGCCCCAACTTAACTTTCTTGTTTTATGTTTCATCTCTCCTCTATAAATATCTTAAGACAGGTCAACCTATACTTTTTGTCATTCTCTGAATGGCTTTATCCTGCCTCCGGCCTATTTCCTTTGCCTGGTGTGCTATCTTTTAGTATTATTTATGGTCTAGATTTAAAACCCAGATAAAACTGATTGTCACCCGATTCCCAATTCTTTATCTGATAATCCCTTCTAGCCAGAAAAAAAAAAAAGTTTTTCTCTCCTCTGTACTCAGTTGTTCATGCTGGCCTTAAGAACAACACAGTCTTGACAAAGAGATCCTGCCTTGTATATTTTTATATTCCTCAAACACTTAACACTGTGTTTATTAGCATTTGGCAAATGCTCACTTACTATGTGAAGGAAGAAAGAAATACAATGATTGCTCTTACCTATAGTTCTTACAGCTTCCTTGTGATCGGCTCTGAAGAGATTTATTCGACCATCCTCTCCAACTGTGACAATTTCTGGGTTGTCGCACACAATACCTGTACATGGTGCGCTACTATAGGAAGGACTTCCTGGACCTGTGTGGTAGTGAGCTGTTGTCCATTGCTGGTTGACTGACAGAGTCTAAGCATCAGAAATGAGGATAATGGTAATTAAAGCAAAGTTCTGACGAACTAGCATTTTTTTCCTCAACAAAAGTACCTTCAAACTCTGTCTCACTGTTCTGGGAAAAGAATAACTTTCTCCATTTTCCTTTGGAGTATTAAAATTTATGCTCAGTGCCTGTAGCACAGTGGTTACAGTGCTGGCCACATGCACCAAAGCTGGCAGGTTCAAACCTGGCCCAGACTAGCCAAATAATGACAATTGCAACAACAAAAAAATAGGGCATTGTGGCAGGCGCCTATAGTCCCAGCTACTTGGGAGGCTGAGGCAAAAGAATCACTTAAGCCCAAGAGTTTGAGGTTGCTGTGTGCTGTGACACCATGGCACTCTACCAAGGGTAACATAGTGAGACTCTGTCTCAAAATAAATAAATAAATAAATAAATAAAATATAGAGTATAAAAATTTAGGAACAACTTTAATCAAAGCTCTGTAAACACTGAATTAGATTCAAAAGGAATATTGTTCAATAATCCTCCACATTTACCTCAAACTACAGAAATGGTTCTTAGGTATCAAGTGGATCACGTAATTATATATTTATAAGTAACTCTTCAAAGTTTTAGGGAAGTGAGCCTACAGCCAATAAATTAATTTCTGTACCTTTTTCTAAATGACTCGACTGAGAAAAATAAGAATTGAATCTTACATTTACTAGGCATGTCTATTAGAAAGGTAACTTTTATTTTTTAATTTTTTTTATTTTTTGAGACAAAGTCTCAAGCTGTCACCCTGGGTAGAATGCCGTGCCATCACAGCTCACAGCAACCTCCAACTCTTGGGTTCAAGTGATTCTCTTGCTTCAGCCTCCCAAGTAGCTGGGACTACAGGAACCCACCACAGCGCCTGGCTATTTTTTGGTGTTGTTGTTACAGTTGTCATTGTTGTTTTAGCTGGCAGAACCGGGTTGGAACCTGCCAGCCTCGGTGTATGTGGTCGGCGTCCTACCCACTGAGCTACAGGTGCCCAGTAGAGTAACCTTTATTAATTCTATATTTTAGGTCTAAACTAACAGAATTTATTTAAAGGTCATCCAATTTCAATAAAAGCTCACACAAACATGGTTGTAGAACTAATCTACCAAAAAGTAGGTAATATAATAATGACATTTTCCCCTTCATTTCTGAAGACTATGAAACTTTATTGTGGAGTGATTAGGCATAGTTATTAAGCCTTTAAACTTCCCTAAAACTAATTAAAATATAAGTTCACCTTTCCAGCAAAAGTTCCTTACCTGGTTATTTGGATGGTGAAGGAAAACTGTGACACATCCTGTTGATGAAGCAGCTACAATTCTTTCCTGATCAAAAAACTAAACAGAAAGTTTCTGGTTATTGTAAGATTCAGAAGTATTACTATAGAGGAAGCCCATTAATTTAACTCGATTGGTGTTAAACTCCCTAACATTTCTAAAAAGCAAAGAGCCTATAAATGCTAAGCAAATAAAATGTTTATAGATACGAAGTCAAAACTGCCATACAAATAAAAGTATTTTCATGAAGAATAAACAATCCTTTTTTTTTTCTTTTTCTGGTTTACCTATAACTGATTTAATTTTGGACCATCACAATAAAGCTTTAAAGAAATATTCCTAGGGCCCTGCAGCTTTCTATAGAATAAAATACATAGACTCTAAAGTCATACAGAGTGCCTTTTCTGTCACAACAAGGGTGTCCATTCCTGGTCTATGGCAAATGTTATCTTCCTCTATAAACCTCCATCTTGCTCTTGCTCTGTAAACCTATCATTTTCTTGCTCAATAAACTTTGTTTCATGCTTAAAAAAAAAAAAAAAAAAAAAAGTCACACAGATCAGGATTTAAAAACTTAACTTCATCACCACCATTTACTGGTTTTGAGACCTTGGTCAAGTTAAGTTCCTTAAATCTTGGTAAACCTTTAAAAGGGGGAGTACTAATCTCTACTTAGGAGTTGTTACAAGAATTCAAAAAACAAAATGTTAACTGCCCTGCAAGGTACTCGCCACAATGGCATATATTCAAAAGATATTAGTCTCAGTTTTCTCATCAGTAAAACAGAGATAACAATACTTGATTCACAGGCATGCAGTTAAATTAGTTTATGTAAAATAACGTGGCATTGTGGTGGGCCCCTGTAGTCCCAGCTACTTGGGAGGCTGAGACAAGAGAATTGCTTAAGCCCAAGAGGTGGAGGTTGATGTGAGCTATCACTCCACACTCTACCCAGGGTGCTGTAGTGAGATTCTGTCTCAAAAAAACAACAACAACAAAAATTAGCTTAAGTAACGCTATCCAAACAGTGCTTAGCACATAGTAGATTGTCAATTCATTAAAAAACTATGATTAGATCTACATCCACTTTCCCAGCCAGGATTCTTCCACAAAGTGGCTAACTCAGTTTCCTGAAAACCAGGGTGAGACTAGACAAACTTTAAGGTCCTCTGCGTCTTTTTTTTTTTTTTTGAGACAAGAGTCTCACTTTGCTACCTTTGGTAGAGTGCTGTAGCATCACAGCTCACAATCCAAATCACCTCAAACTCTTGTGCTTAAGAGATTCTTCTGCCTCACCCTCCCAAGTAGCTGGGACTACAGGCACCCGCCACAACGCCCGGCTATTTTTTGTTGTTGTTGCTGTTATTGTTGTTGTCATTGTTGTTTAGAAGGCCTGGGCCAGGTTTGAAGCCGCCAGCCCCGGTGTATGTGGCTGGCACCCTAACCACTCAGCTGTAGGCACCGAGCCTCTTTTTTTTTTTTTTTTTTTTCCCTGAAACAGAGTCTCAAGCCGTCGCCCTGGGTAGAGTGCTTTAGCGTCATAGCTCACAGCAACCTAAAACTCTTGGGCTCAAGCGATCCTCCTACCTCAGTTTTTCCATTTTTAGAAGAAATGGTGTCTCGCTTTTGCTCAGGCTGGTTTCAAACTCATGAACTCAAGCTATCCACTCGCCTCGGCCTCGGTTCTCTGCGTCTTTAAATTTATTACTCTGTTTTTTCGAAAGTTAGATTTTTGGATACTACACAGATTTACCTGTAAATCCATTACATCACCATGGTGTTTGATATCACACAATAATTGATGGTCTCCTTCAAACCCTCCATCAGAGTCCAAGTTTCCAAAGTCGCCAATGGACCACAGTGAAACATAATTTTCCTGGAAAGCAAAAAGTTTTTCCTTGAGATGACATAAATGTCAACTCTCGCGAAAATAAAAGCTGTGTCGCCTTCAGGCAATCTTGTTTCCAAAGCATCTCAGACAAATGGTTCGGTGAGAGTTTAAAACACAATGAGATAAGAGGCTCAAGAACAATGAGATAACCGGCTCTGTGCCTGACATGGGGGATCGAGAGACGCAGAAGTGCAAGAAAAGCCAGAAGGTGAGTTCCCGCGGGCAGCCAAGGGCGCGGTTGAACTGGAGAGCGCGCGCTCTAGCGAGCACAGGGACCCCCATCCCAGGAACAAAGGAGATACCTCATTGTCCCAAGACCCTGTAGCGAACGTCTCCGCGGTCTGCAGGCTCCCTGGAGATACCGGCCGCCAGCGGGTTTTGCTGATTTTCTGAGACACGAACTTAGCATAAATATCCTCCATGCCGAAATCAACCACAGAAGGTACTTCAACTAGCATAAGGCGGCGCCTGTCGGTTCCTCCCCTTCCCGTGGAGCTCTGATTGGATGAGAACTCACGGAAAGACGGTGGCTGCAGAGAGTCAATCTTCATCAGTAGCCGGTACGCGCGCTGCCAGTATCCCACCTAAAAGTACCTGCGACTTCTAGCCTCAGAAATGAGATTCCGCGCAGAGGCAAGAGCACCTCTGCCTTTGTGCGGTAGTACTTGCAAATTCAGTATAGTTGCACTGAGACAATTCATTTGTGCGATAATCGTGCCATGTAAAATTTAAGAAGAAAGCAAAAACCAATGCGGGAGAAATCACCTTGTAACCACATCTTAAGTATTCAGTTGCACGTTAGAGAGCACAGAAAATGATTCAAAATTCTTACGTTCTCACGGAAGTACTTTAAAGTGCCAACTTATCCTGAACCTCTCCCTCTTGTCCCCCAAATAAATCCTTTGCTTCAAAGTTAACACACTTTCAGAGCCTCGACTCGGAGTTTTGAAAACTCCAGTTTTAGTTTTGATGCCAATTGCCTAGCCATGTAGCCTGGGTCAAATCATTCACGTAAATATTTAAGAATGAGTTTGGTGATCGAATGTCAACAGCCCAGGAATCAGCGCTCTAGCTTCTGTTTATGCTTTTGTTTACACCTGTAATATCCTTCCATTCCTGTCTCCATTTCTCATAATCCTGCCTGTTTCAAGATCAGTTCCTTTCTGTACCTTTTCGTGTTGATCCATATTAATATAGCGCTTGTTACCTAGATCACTAATGACACATATTTTGCACACTGCAGTTTTCTTAAGATGCAGTTCTCTCCAATTAGAATACCGAATACAAGAGATATGACTTAATCATCTTTATCTCCTTTACACTGTAGGTATTCATAAGAGTGTTCTTGCTGTTTCTTTTCAAAAGGTGGTATGTTGTTGTTTTTATCTGTTATTTTTAGTCTTACTGTTAGATTAGGCAATTAGACAGACAGGATCAGGGTGGATGGCAGATGCAGTTAGGGTATTTTGGATTGTCTTGGGTGAGGCTGACCTGGCTATTGTGGGAATGGGGCTAATTGCTAATCAAGACCTTGCAGTTAAAGACCTTGCAGGTCGGTTATTTAGGGGAACTTGTTGTTTTGGGGGAACTGATTAATGTCTCTGGTACTTTCTAATGTAAACTGATAGATACAAATTGTTATGGGAACAGAGATGATCCAAACTCTTGGAATTTTTAAGAAGCAACTGATATCCCCCAAAAGTTGTATATAAAATAGAGCACTGCACTTTCCTAAGTGCCTGCAGTCCTTAGGATGAGGCTCATCCTGCTATCTAGGTCATTAAAATAAACTTCTTTCTTGCCAAGACATTAATTGCTCTTGCTCTCCCATTATTTTAGCAACTTACTTTGTCACTGCACCATTCAAGCATTTTGGTGAGCCAGCCAAGAGCAGGTCTTGTTTAAACTTTGGCACTTTGCTGGCTTGTACCTGCTTGCTTCACTCATTTACTCTGTGGACTTGGTACCAGTAACCCTTCTTCATTATTGGGAACCAAGAACCTGGGAACACAAGGAACTTGAATTCATCTGGTGGCACATAGGGCCCCACCCATAGCATCACAAGGCCAGCTCACAGAAACACTGTATGTAAATGCAATCCATCTGGTTCAACTTTATTTTTTTGACACTTTGTCATCCATAGTAGAGTGCTGTGGCATCATAGCTCACAGCAACCTCAAACTCTTGGGCTCAAGCAATTGTCTTCCTTCAGCCTCCCAAGTAGCTGGGATTACAGGTGCCTGCCACAATGCCTGGCTATTTTTAGAGATGGGGGTCTCGCTCTTGCTCAGGCTGGTCTCCAACCCGTCAGCTCAGGGAATCCACTTGCCTCGGCCTCCCAGAGTGCTAGGATTACAGGCTAAGCCACCAGGCCCGCCCTGGGTCAACTTAAGTAGAGTTATCAGGTTCCTAAAGGGACTTGATTCCCCTTCCTCCAACCAGAAGATCATCAAGAAATTGCAGAGACATGAAAAGGAAAACTATTGGCCCGGCATGATGGCTCATGTCTGCAATCCTAGTTCCTTGGGAAGTTGAGGTGAGTGATCACCTGAGCTCAGGAGTTTGAGACCAGCCTGAGCAAGAGAGAGACCCCTGTTTCTACTAAAAATAGAAAAGCTTGGCCTTGTGGCAGGTGCCTGTGGTTCTAACTGCTTGGGAGGCTGATGTAAGAGAATGTCCTGAACCCAAGAGTTTGAGGTTGCTGTCAGCTATGACACCATAACATTCTATGGAGGGTGACAAAGTAAGACTGTCTCAAAAAGGAAAACTATTAAATGGATGAGTCCCCCACCAACAATTTTCTATCTGTTTTATATTGAAGAACATAGTTTTGCATGGTTTCATTTATGGTCACAGAATCACAGAAAATAGGTAATGTACATTCTGGATTCGAGGCAGGGTGAGAAACACAAATGACAAAATCTGGTAAGAACTAGAACTTGTAAATTGCTACTGACATAGTAGCGTAGATGTTTTAGCTTTGTTTTCTTCCTGAAAGTTTATTGGACTAAACAATTGATGGATTGTCGGTCACAGTTTTAATTAGGAGTCAGCAATTTGGATTAGACAGGCAATGTTCTTCACCAGCTTCTCACTCAGTCTTGCAGAGCTCATAGCAATAAAGCTACAGTAAAATTCGCGAGGTTTAATTAGCTGGAAACACACTTGCATTGGGAGAATACTACTTTCACCATAGAACAGTGTGTGTGTGTGTGTGTGTATTTAACTATTTGCAACCTTTAGGTCTATAACGTTCTAAATGAGCAAAGCTTTGCCCTCCATGCTACCCCCATTTGTCATGGTATTTTTCCATTCTCTGAATTTGCACTTTACAGTTGAAAACAAACCAGGATCCCAAGGTCTCTGCTTAACCAAACAGTGACATGCTTGTCACAAAGCCAGAGACTGGTGTATTTGGGATTAGAGAGGGCTTTGCCTTGGGTTCTATTAAGATTATTGTTCTTCTATTATGGCGGCTCCACCACAGAGAACCTAGATTCTAACCAACCTAAATATTAGTCAACTGGGTTGGGTGAGGATGAAGCCCACCATTTAACAATCTGGACAGCTATAGGAGCAGACCCGCCGCTTGCAACAGCTGACCAGCAGCCACTGCGGAGCAACCAGCAGCCGCGGCTCACATCGACCCCGCCATCCCGCCGTCGCGGTCGGGTGATAGGAGACGCAGCCAGGAACGCGACAGACTGCGACGGGGGCCTCGCGCCCGGTCGCAGGACAAAGGCGGGGCAGAGTCCAAGACCTCAGAAAAAGACTGGCGGCAGCGGCGGCGGTGCTCATTCAGCTGGCCCTTCCCGCGGTTCGCAAGCAGCCGCAACAGCCACAGACACAGGTGGCGCGGCCGCTAGGTTCCCGCGCCTTCAGCCCCACCCGGCCGCACCCGAGGCCGCGCGCGTCACAGAGCGCATGCGTGCCGCAGGGGATGCCGGGAGCGCGTAGTGGCGGCAGCGGCAGCGGCGGCGACGGCAGTAACAGCGGCGGCTCTAACGGGGAGACGAGCGGGGCGGTGACCGTCTGGGAGGTGGTCTCACTCTTAGGGAAACTGCTGGGCACCGTCGCCGCGCTGAAGGTGGTTCTGTACCTGCTCCGGGTGTGCTTAGCGATGGCCTGGAAATCCGGCGGCGCCAGCCACTCGGAGCTAATCCACAACCTCCGCAGTAAGTGCCACCCCCGCCGGGTGTGGGGCAGCTGGGGCCAGGCTAGGCCTGGACCGAGTGCCCCTGGGCGGTCCGGAACGTTCTATCTACCCAGCCCGCGTCTGTTGGAGGGGTACAGTGCTAGGTTGCACCAGTAGTCTCGAAAAGCATGCGGTCGCAATTGCCTCCCCGGGGATCTGTCACTCGTCGGCGACATGGTTGGAGGGGGAGAAAAAGCAAAGGGCGGCTGCTGGTGGGGCAGGGGGGACTCATTTTTCTGCGAGCCTGAGGGCAGGGGGCGCGCATGGTACAGGTGGTGGTACTGTCACTCGGGTGACACTCGGGTCCGGCATGCAAGGGGCGTGCCTTTGGGGTGGGGAGGTGTGGGCCAGGCCTTATACAAACTGAGCTAGAACTGAAGGGATCCCACTTTCGCGCGCGCGCCCCCCCCCCCCCATTTTCTCACCTTCCCACTCTTTAAAGCAAGCTGCAAGCTTTCCTTCTTATGCTGCCTCCCCCGCCCTCCAGTTTTTCCTCTGGAGGGAGATGCCACTGTCTGATACAGGCGAGGGGAGGGAGAGGAAGATGATGAGAGTATTGCCATTGCAGATACTGGGAGAAATTTCTCCGGCGGCTGTCCAGTGGAAAGCTCCGTGGGGGGCGAAAGAAGAGAGAATCAGGGAATGTTGTTCCGGAGAGACTTGTATTTCAGGAGTATTTGGAGGTCCTGGATCCAGCAGACGGTTGTGTGGAATGTTCTAACTTTTTTTCAGGCTAACATAGGATTTAAAAGCCTTGTATAGTAGTTTCTTTATATCATAAAGAGACTTTAGTTATTGGTTTCCTTTGATAATTTTAGGGGTGGGATGAATGCTGTGTCACGTTCCTTTTTTAAATTGAAATACATCGTCCTTGTCTTGTTGGGAGACCAGATGACTGCAGTCTATAATAATATCACTCTGGTCAGAACTTATAGCACTCGCTTTGCCACTAAGTTTGCAATAATTATATTCTGTTACGTGATATATTTAATTGTGTTATTTAGCTTTTTATGTATTTATTTACCAACTTAATTTGTAACCTCCATACAAATGCTGTGACCATTAAAAAAAAAAAAAAAAAGGTCTTTGAATCCTTTCAAAGAACTTATATCTATTCCTTTCTTCATTAATGTCAAGTGTCCATTATATACCTCTAGGAGTATAATGGAATATAATGCTAAGAATACAAAAGTGAATGAGAGAAATAAGTGCTAACCATGTTTGATACATGGTTAATTCTTAGTATATTAGTGATTTTGAAGGTTTTTTTTTTAATTTAACAGTACAATAGTTAAAAATTTGGAAATTGTGTCTTTAGTAGTGAATATTTAGATGTCAAAATTTTGTCAAGCACTTCTGGTTCACTTTATGGAATGATATTTGATTTGAAGTTGACATTGATGTGCTGAGACAGTAGTATATAGATGGTATGATTAAGGTTCCCATGGATTGCCCAGTATGTTGTAAATATTTTAATAAATTTTCTTAACATCTAAGTACCTGCTATTGCAGAATACATACCTGAAACATAATTGTGATCAAGTAATTTTCCACCAGTAGATTGTCACAGTAGACACTTGGCTGTAGCAGAAATTTGTAATCAATCAGGCTCTTAAAGTCTCTCCTTTTTGGGTCAAATTTGTAGTAAGCCAAGACTAGATCTTTTCCCAGTGGTTTTATAATCACTTTAATGTATCATATTATTGTTCTTAGCTTAAATTTCTAAGGAGGATTTCTATCAGAAAATTTAGTAAGGACTATTTAACAATACGTGGATGTTGATACTGCAAATATTTAGTTTTATACTAGATTTATGATTGATAAGAGGAAATTAGAGTAGTCAGCTTATTCAGACTCTTCTGTAACACTTAAGCAACTTCAGTTTCAACTTCTTGCTGAGGTAATTGTAGCTAATAGATTTCTTTCTTAGATTAGTTTATTATAAAAGTAATATTTGCTCATGTGAAAACTGCAATTGATTCAAAATTTGAAAATATCTTTTCTAAATTAAAGGCTTTTAGTTGAAACTTTATAAAAAGATGAAAATATGATTATGTTGAAATGAAAAAGGATCTGCAGATTGGAAGAGGAAGCAAATTAGTTTTAATGTGTTTTTTTTTTGTTTTGTTTTGAGACAGAGTCTCACCCTGTTGCCCTGGGTAGAGTGCCATGACAACATAGTTCAAAGCAACTTCAGACTCTTGCCTCAGCCTCCCAAGTAGCTGGGACTACAGGTACCTGCCCTGATGCTCAGCTAATTTTTTCTGTTTTGGTAGAGATGGGGTCTCACTCTTGCTCAAGCTGATCTTGAACTCCTGAGCTCAAGCAATCCACCTGCCTTGGCCACCCAGAGTGCTAGGATTATAGGCATGAGCCACTGCCTGGCCTAATTATTTTTTTGAGATGAGGAGGTCTCACTGTGTTGCCCAGGCTGGTTTTCAGTTCCTGGGGTCAAGCAATTCTTCTTCCTTAGTCTCCAGTGTAGCTGGGATGACAGGCTCAAGCCACTGTACCTGACTTTTTATAGGCTGTTTTAGATTATAATGGTAGGTTTTCTATTAGCTCATGGCTTCTTAGACTTAGAAAAGCAACTAAACTTAACTTAGAAAAGCAACTAAAACTTGAGCGTGCTTTAAAATCTACTTCATCTGGAGAACTTGTGAGAACAAAAATTACTGGGATTTGTGAATTTGTATTTCTAACAAATTCCTAGGTGGTGCTGCTGCTGGTCCAGGGAGCACATTTTGAGCACCATTGACATAGAGAATTGAAAATTACAAGACTGAATTCTGCCAATGTTTGAGCTAAATCAATGTTATGCTTTAAAATAAAATTTTGGAAAAAGTCTATAGCAGTCGTGCCCTATAGATCTCTCTGTGATCTGTATTTATGCTGTCCAATATGGTTATCTACTAACTATGTATGATATTGAGTATTTGAAATGTGATAAGGCCAAATGAGAAATTTTATTTTGCTTTATTTTAATTAGCTTAATGAAATGGCCACATATAGCTAGTGGTTACCATATTGGGCAGCACAGGTCTATCGTACTATAAAACACAGTTATGATTATGGGCTGACGATATGCTCATGAAAAAAATTGGCTTAATTTAAAACACCTATGAGCCTGCTTAATCCAGGGAATGTGACCATTTAAATGTGTTTATATTATTTGCAAGGCATGGTGGCTCACACTTATAATCCCAGCACTTGGTGGCCAAGGCAGGTGGATTGCCTGAGCTCATAGGTTCAAGACCAGCCTAAACCAGAGCGAGACCTCATCTCTAAAAATCGCTGGGCTTTATGGCAGGTGCCTATAGTTCCAGCTATTTGGGAGGCTGAGGTCAGAGAATCCCTTAAGCCCGGGAGTTTGAGGTTGCTGTGAGCTATGACTCCACAGCACTCAGCTGAGGGTGACAAAGTGAGATTCTGTCTCAAAAAAAAAAAAAGTTTATATTAGAGTTTATTTCCTACTTTATTGAGTTGATTTCAAGCCATGTTAAAATTTAGGAAGGTAGCAGAGTAGATGAAGTGGTATTCTAGAGGAGGGGTAGCTAACTCAGAGGGTTTGTGGTAGGTTAACTCTTAATTGATAGATTTCAAATACTACATAGTAGTCCTCCCTTTTGTTTTCCAAGGTTTCATTTACCTGCAGTCACTGTAGTCTGAAAATATTACATGGAAAATTCCAGAAATAAGCCATTTGTAAGTTTTTTTTGTTTTTTTTTTTTAATCACTCAGTGTCCCACCTCATCCTGCCCAGGACATTAATCATCCCTTTGCCCAGTGTATTCACACTGTCTGTACTACCCACCTGTTAGTCACTTAGAATCCTTACTTGGTTAGCAGTGACTATTGTAGTATCACAATGCTTGTGTCCAAATCACCCTTATTTACTTAATAATGGCTTCAAGGCACAGAAGCAGTGATTCTGGCTGGCCTGTTATTATTGTTCTGTTGTATTATTATTTTTGGTAATCTCTTACTGTACCTAATTTGTGAATTAAACTTTATCGTAGGTATGGTATGTATAGGAAAAAAAGCTACATATATTGATGGTCCTTGATTTAACAGTGATTCAACTTAAAAATTTTTCAACTTTGCTGGATATAAACTTGTCATAAGTTTCGGGAACATCTGTATAGGATTTGGTACTATCTGTGGTTTCAGGCATGTAATGGGGGTCTTAGAACATGTCCCCTGAAGATAAGGCAGATACTAGCCACATAAAACAATGCTAACAGTTGTTGTTGTTGTTGTTCTTTTTTTTTTTTTTTTTTTTTTTTTTTGAGACAGAGTCTCACTTTGCCACCCTTGGTAGAGTGCTGTGGCGTCACAGCTCATAGCAACCTCAAATTCTTGGGCTCAAGTCATTTTCTTGTTTCAGCCTCCCAAGTAGCTGAGAATACAGGTGCCCACCACAATGCCTGGCTGTTTTTTAGAGACGAGGTCTCAATCCAGCTCAGGCTGGTCTTGAACTCGTGAGCTCAGGCAGTACGTCCACCTCAGCCTCCCAGAGTGCCAGTGTAAGCCACAACGCCTGGACCTTTTTCCTATTTTCAATCTGCAAAATAATTAAAATCCACTACTTTAATACATTAGTTACTTCTACTTGTTTCCTTGTATCTTTGATTGAGTCATTTTTACATAGGTAATGTTTATAGAATTTATTGTTCAGTAAGCTGATTGAGTAACTTCTATATGTGACACTGGCAGTGAACAGAACAAACATCCACTCCCTCTCTTAGCTCACTTCCAATGGGAGCAGCCAAGTAAAATATATAGTATGTCTTATGACACTAAGTGACAAAGTAGGAAAGGAGGATAGAGAGTGGAGCAGTAGGTTTGTAAATGTTAAGGAGAAGGCCTATGGTATCATTTAAGCCAGAATTTGGTGGAGTGCACATAGCCCTAGAGCAGCGGTTCTCAATCTGTGGATCACGACCACTTTGTAACAATGAGAATACATCTAGGCATTAGGAAGGTTGAGAACCGCTGCCCTAGAGGAAAAGCACTCCAGGCAGAGGAAATAGCAAATGCTAGATTTGGATTTTGGGGTGTGGCAGGGATATGACACCAAAGTTTTTAGGCCTTGGCAAATGGAATTGTTTTACTGTTTTCCGAATTGGAAATAATGGGTGAGTGAGCAGGCTGGGCATACTGGCTTACTCTTGAAATTCTAGTGCTCTGGAAGGCCAGGGTGGTAGGATCCCTCAAGCTCTGGAGTTCAAGTCAGGCCTGAGGAAAAGTGAGACCCCCCCATCTCTGCAAAAATAGAAATATTAGCCAGGTGTCATGGCATGCACCTGGAGTCCCAGCTACTTGGAAGGCTGAGGCAGGAGGATTGCTTGAGCCCAAGAGTTTGAGGGTGTAGTGAACAATGATCATGCCCCTGTACTTTAGTCAGGGCTACAAGTGAGCTGTAGGGGTTTTTTGAGAGGGGAAGGGGAAATTTGGGAGATCAGGAGTTTATTTTGAAGAATGTTGTGTTCTTATAAGACATTTAAGTGGAAATCTTTAGTAGGCATTTGAATATGTATGAATTTGATGATTCATAGTTTTTATATCATAAAAATCATTTACTTTTGCAAATATATTGAAAGTATTTTCTTATTCTATTTAGGGGATCAGTTGGTAGCCAGTAGCTAATGTGAAAGAACATTTACTCTTAACTATCCATTACTTTTGTATGTACTTGGGGCAAATACATACCAGCCAATAAAATCCTAAGAAATTGGGACTTATTTGGAATCCAGAAAATATATCCTCATTTTAACTTATTTCAGGCAGTCTTGTGGATGTATAAACTTATAAGTAAACTTATAGTGTGTTGAATAAGATTTGATTTGTACATCTTTCTTGGATTTTTGTTAGTGTGTCTACTTTAATCAAAAGTAAATAAAATTAAAAATTCAGTTTTTTGATCATACTGGCCACATCTCAAGAGCTAAATAGCCACACAAAACTCATGGCCACCCTATTGGGGTATGCAGATACAGGACATATTTATCATCATAGAAAGTTCTGTTGGCTTGCACTAGATCTAGATGCTTGATTTTATTAGAGTCAATTTAATAAGATCTTAAGCTATAGGGGAGGAAAAGTTCCATTGTGCTGTTACAGATATCTTTTTTAGTATTGCATTTAGGTTTGGCGAACTTGCTGTAAAAGCCAAAGATTATCACATAAGGCTAGTGAAGATAACAAGAGGGGCAGCATTTTATATCATGGCTAAATAAGATTGAAATTGTTTGATTTAGCAAAGAGAAGGCTTTAGGGATCAATGGTGTTTAAATATTTGAAGAAATTTCATGTAGTAGAGGGTCAAACCAGGACAAATGTGAGGCAGATTTTGGCTCATTATAAGGAAGTATTCACAAAGCTATCCTAACAATCAAAGAGTTGGCTTTGGGAAAGTGTTTTCTGTCACTGAATATGCTGAAGCAAAGAATGGTTGACCATTTCACTGTAAGGGATATTGCAGAAGGGATTTTGTCATCAGATTTGAATGTACAATGGATCTCTAAGGACTCTCTCAAATCTAAGATTTTGTGTTTTTTTTTTTTTTTTTTTTTTTTTTTTTTTTTTGGTGACAGAGTCTTAGTTACCTTGCATAGAGCGCGGTGATGTCATAGCTCACAGCAACCTCAAACTCTTGGGTTATTTTTAGTTGAGACTGGGTCTCGCTCTTGCTCAGGCTTGTCTTGAACTGAGCTGAAGCAATCCACCTGCCTCAGCTTCCTAGAGTGTTAGGATTACAGGTATGAGCCACCATACCTGGCCTGTGAATCTTTTTTTAATAGCATTATAGATTACATGAAATCACCAGTGTGGTGTGCATGATTAGCAAACCACAGGCTGGGTGTGGTAGCTGGCTCTCACTTGTAATCCTAGCATTCTGAGAGGCTGAGGCTGGTGGATTGCCTGAGCTCACAGGTTCGAGACCAGCCTGAGCAAGAGTGAGGCCTGTCTCTAAAATTAGCCAGGCATTGTGGTGGGTGCCTGTGGTTCCAGCTACTTGGGAGGCTGAGGCAAGAGAATTGCTTGAGCCCAGTAGTTTGAGGTTGCTGTAAGCTATGACTGCACGGCATTCTACCGACAGTGACAAAGTAAGATTCCGTCTCAAAAAAAGAAAGAAAAGAATAGAAGCACAAAATGGACGTTTTGTTTTTGAGACAGAAGCTTGCTCTGTTGCCCCAGCTTGAGTCCAGTGGTCTCATCATAACTCACTGTAACCTCCAACTCCTGGGTTCAAGGGATCTTCATGCCTTACTTAGCCTCCTGAGTAGCCAGGACTATTATACACCACGATGCCTGACTAATTTTTTCTATTTTTAGTAGAGGCAGGGTCTGGCTCTTACTCAGGCTGGCTTTGAACACATGACATCAAGCAATGTTCTACTCTTGGCCTCCCAGAGTGCTATGGTTACAGGCTTGAGTTACTGCCTGGCTAGAAGTTAACATTTTAACATTAGCTTCTAGTGTTACCTGCATTTTAGAGTTTTGGATAGCATTTTAGTTTGTTGGAAATGTACAGGAATCTGGGGGAACATATCCTCCTCCTATGAGAAATAGCATCAAAACAGAGGCTGAGGCAAGAGAATCGCTTAAGCCTGAGGTTGCTGTGAGCTATGATGCCACTACTTAGAGCAACATAGTGAGACTCTGTCTCAAAAAAAAAAAAAAAAGAAAAGAAAGAAAGAAAGAAAAGAAATAGTATCAAAACAAGCTTTTAAGTATCAATTAAAAGTGATTAAGGGGCTTGGTTCCTGTAGCTCAGCGGTTAGGGCACCAGTCACATGCACTGGGGCTGGTGGGTTTGAACCTGCCCCCAGCCTGCTAAACAAACAAACTAAAAAAAAAAAAAAATGGCTGGGCATTGTGGCAGGTGCCTGTAGTCACAGCTACAAGGGAGGCTGAGGCAAGAGAATCGCTTGAGCCTAAGAGTTTGAGGTTGTTGCGAGCTATGACTCCACAGCACTCTACTGAGGGCAACAGAGTGAGACTCTTAAAAAAAAAAAAAAGGGTGATTAAGGTATATATTTTTAAATAACCTCTGGTACTTATATAACATGTTTCATCAAAATTTACCATCACATAAAATTCATTTTTGATTATAGTATGAATTTAAAACTAATCTTTTTCATATTTTCTGTACTGAAAAAGTACAGACAGTACTTAGGAAATGTCTCAAGCTCTATTTAGCACTTATACTACATAATCATTCTGGATGGGAAGAAAAAGGTGAAGGTTTTGTTAATTTCTTAATGTTTTCCTAGACATGTTGATAGTAGAAAAGAAATATAGGGTAGCTTATTAATAGCTTTTCAAGTCTTATAAACTAATATAATCAGGTAAAATTTCTTTGATTGAGATGTAACCTTGTACCAGGCTTAGAAAAAGTGTCTGTATGGCTTGAAATCCATCTGCAGCTTACTTTCTTACCCATATTTTAGAACTTCTTGCCAACATAGACCTGTCTGTTCCATTTCTGCCAGGGTTGCCTTTATTCTTCTATTCTCCTGGATCAAGAATTTTAGAATAAGAATTAATTCTTTCAGACTGCCATCACATTAACTCAGCAATTCTTACAGCCGCCCTTCTTAGCCATCCCTTGCACTGTGTTCTCATGGATACCAGCCCAACCCTGCCTCTTAGTTCACACTTGGAGAGAGATACCTGCTGTCTGACTGGTTGTCACCATTTTCAGTTTCCCTCCCCTGAGATCCGTTCTACACTTTTTACTGATTTTTCTAGTGTGCTGCTTTCTGTTATGTCACTTTTATGCTCAAGCTTCCTGTGCTTACTGCATTGAGCATAAGTGCCTTTTACTTAGCTGTCAGGCCTCTTTGGTTTTTATACAGCCTATTCCCACATTCCAGTTCTAATCTTATTTTTCAGGCTACGTCATTCATTTTCCTCTTCATGTGCCCTGTGCATGAGGGTACAAGTTCCATTTGCTATAAGAAAGATCAAAGTAACAGTGGCTTAAACAAATTAGTTTCTCCCTTAACAATCTAAACAGTTCAGGGCTAATGTGGCAGTCCCATGTTCTCAAGACTTAGACTCCTCTTTCTCTTGCTCTGCTCTTTCCCTCATCTGCAAGATTGAAAATAGTTTACCTCCACCATTTCCATGTTCTAGCCAGTGGGGAGGTAAACAGGAGAAAGAGGAAAACACCCATTCCCTTTAAAGGCATGATTAGAAGTTGAGTACATAATTTCTGGGTAGGTTTCATTCACAAAAACTTAATTGTAAGTCTATACATAATTTTTTTTTTTTTAAGAATGCAAACATTTTCTATTTTTATTCATTATTATTATTATTATTATTATTTTTTTTTTTTTTTTGCAGTTTTTGGCCAGGGCTGAGTTTGAACCCACCACCTCCAGCATATGGGGCTGGCGCCCTACTCCTTTGAGCCACAAGTGCCACCCAATCTTTTTTTTTTTATTTATTATTTTTTATTAAATCATAACTTGTTACATTGATGCATTATGGGGTTCAGTGTACTGTTTTGGTACACAATGTGAAATGCTTACATTGCACTAAGTAACACATCTATCACAATTATAAGGCTACACATAATCCTGAGGCTAGAGAATGTACTCAGTTAAAATTCTGACTCTGAAAGAAAAAGGGTTTCTGCCACATCTTGCCAATGGAGGGAGACTGTGTGTGTGGTGTGTGTGTGTGTGTGTGTATCTTGGTACTATGTGATAATGAAGTTAGGAGATTTGAAAATATTAGTTTTTAATCAAGTAATATATGTTCATAAGTTAAAGATAAAACATCAGAACAGCTTATAATGAAAAACAACATTCCTATTCACCCCTAGACTCACTGCCTAGAGTAAGCCACTTGTAGCTATGTTTTTGATTCTTGTGATTATCTTCATATCTTTAAATCATATGCTTCAACTGATATTTAATAGCTTATCAACTATAGACATCATTTGTAGACCTCTTGCCCAAAAGAATGAGTATTTGCACCCTCTTCCTTTATATACTTACATCGTAATTTTTAGTTCCTCTTTTGTGGTTAATCTTAATAACTGAGTAATATACATAGCCTCCATTTCTTGTTCCATAATTTACAAACTCACACTACTGCTTAACCCTTCTACTATGGAGGAAAGGAGGTCGCCTCTCATTTCTCAATGTATTAGCAGTTCTTTTACCATGTCAGAGTTGATTAATATTTACCTTTTGTTCTGAGAAGCAAAAAAAACCTGCTGTACTTTATTTATTGATTTTAAAAGTTGAAAATCAGTAACTATCATTAATGTTTATGGCTATGAGCTTTGTAGTATTCTCTTTTTGTTTCCAATAACAGAGACCCCTCCCCCTGCCATGCTGCTATTGAAGAGGATTGTATTTTTCGGTTTTTTTACACAATATCAGTTGCTTGAAATCATGCCACATTTTAGTTTTCTTCATATATAAATCATGACTCTGGAATTTTTGTCTTTTTCTTAGAATTCAGTTTATTCTCTGTTCTCTTCTCTACCCTTCATATACCTTCTTAACATGCCCTTAATTCATTCATGCTTTTTTTTTCTTCACGCTTTTTAATTCCCCTGTAGCGTGGATTCTGTTGCATTCTCCTGTTTGAATCCTGTTAACTTCTCATTTAGATCAATTACATATTTGGACCAACATTAGTCATTATTCTAATTATTTAATTAGGGTCTTTGAACTCTAGGGTTGCAAGCAGATTGGATATGGGTGGTTTTCAAGCTGTTCACTATTTCAGAAATGCCTAATGGTAATTGCACATTTACCCCTAATTAGTCTGTACATGCAAAGTAGAGCATCAAATTACTTTGAAGTTTGCTAGAAATCTTTCAGGGTATTGGCAGTGATATATGTATGTCATAGATTACCAAAAACAAGAAAATGTTTTAATAACTTAGTAATTGTAGCTTGTTTTCAGCGTCTTTCAAAACATGGAATCCTGGGCAAAAATAAATAGTAAGAAGAACTTTGTGAAAATTTTGGAAAGTACCCAATAATGCCTGATAAAGCTTTATTCTGAGCCTTGATGTGTTCACCACTTTTTTTTCTTTGTCACTCTGGCTGAAGTACTGTGGTGTCATTGGAGCTCACAGCAACTTCAAACTCCAGTGGTCTTCAACTCCAGCTCAAGTGGTCTTCTTGCCTCAGCCTCCTGAGTAGCTGGGACTATAGGCTTTTGCCTTACAGACTTCTGCCATGATACCTGGCTAGTTTTTCTATTTTTAGTAGAGACAAGTTATGGCGTTCAGGCTGGTTTTGAACTTCCGAGCACAGGCAGTCCATATGCCTCGACCTCCCAGAGTGCTAGGATTACAGTGTGTGTTACTGTGCCTGGCTGTATTCACCTTTTTAATAAATGACTGATAACATGCTATTAAAAACTGACTCGGCGCCCATAGCTCAGTGAGTAGGGCACCAGCCACATACACTAAGGCTGGTGGGTTTGAGCTGGCCCTAGCCTGCTAAACAGCAAAGACAACTGCAACCAAAAAAAATAGGCAGGCGTTGTGGCGGGCACCTGTAGTCCCAGCTACTTGGGAGGCTGAGGCAAGAGAATCGCTGAAACCCAAGAGTTTGAAGTTGTTGTGAGCTGTGATATCACCATAGTCTACAGAGGGTGACATAGTGCGAATCTATCTAAAAGAAAAATTATTTATAATTTTTAGTAAATTCCATATGGCTCTTTAGAGTAAGAAAAGAGCCAAAGAAATTCACATGAATTTAATAGATGTATATTATCTATCCTAAGGAAGTAATTTCCTTAATTTACTTTGATTTTTGAAATGTGCCTTGAATAGGTTTGATTCAAGATGTTGGACTTGAATTATTCACTTAGAGAAGAGTGAATAAAGTAAATACAGTTTTAAAAGTTAATGAATAATTAAAACTATTGAGTGAGGCTGTTTAACTTGAAAAAAATAGGGCTTGAGATAGTCACGGTATGTCTTCAAATGTGCAAAATAGGTTGGCTGGATAGAAAATTCATTATATTCTTTGCATTTAGAGACTAACACTAAGGGTTTATGTGAATGGGTTAGAAAAAGGGAGATTAATCTTAATAGAGGGACATTTTCTCAATGTGGAAAGGGCTGTTTTTGGAGCTAATAAGAATCTCATTAGTGGAACTCTTCTAGTAAAGACAGTGGTACCAATTTATGAAGTTAGACTTGATAGCTGCTAAGGCCTCATGTGTCCTTCAGAATCTTTGAATCACTTCCCTGGAATTTGAATTCATTTCAGTGCAAATGAACCACTCAAAAATTATTTTAGGAAATGAATTATAGAACTCACTAAGCTATTTGAATATGTTAGTAGTAATACAGAGAAGTGGTCATGAGAAGTCTAACTTCTGTAAAATGGAGAAATAATAATACCTACTTTGTAGGCTCATTTGAGACAATATAAGATAGTTTATAAGTTCATTTTTTTTTTTTTTTTTGAGACAGTTTCACTTTGTCACCCTGTAGAGTGCAATGGCATCACAGCTCACAGCAACCTCCAACTCTTGGCTCCAGCAATTCTCTTCCCTCAGCCTCCCAAGTAGCTGGGACTACAGGCACCTGCCACAATGCCTGGCTATTCTTAGAGACGGGGTCTTGCTCTTGCTTGGGCTAATAACCTCCAAGTGGTGAGCTCAGGCAATCCATCTGCCTTGGCCTCCCAGAGTGGTAGGATTACAGGCATGAGCCACCATGCCTGGCCTATAAATTTGTGTCTTAAAAGAGATAGTTTAGGTAAAGCATTTAGGGCTGTGTCTACCACATGGTAAACTTTTAGTAAATGATATCTCTATTTTTATTCACTTCGCTTTCACTGTTTTATTTTGATAATCTTTTAGGGTAGCTTGCCTAACCTTCTTTGGGTAAAAATAGTATTTTCTGTTGTTTGTTGGTTTTTTTTTTTTTTTTTTTCTTTGAGACACTCGTATGTCACCTGGGCTAGAGTCCAGTTATCATCATCATAGCTCACAACAACCCCAAACTCCTGGGTTCAAGTGAACCTCCTGCCTCACTTCCCCTAGTAGCTGAGACTATAGGCACATGCCTTCATGCCTGACTAATTTTTCTAGTTTTTATAGAGATGAGGTCTCAGTCTTGCTCAGGCTGGTCTCAATTTCCTGTCCTCAAGTGATCTTCCTGCTTTGGCCTCCCATAGTGCTGGGATTACAGGTGTGAGCCACCATGGCTGCCCAATATTTTTTATTTGGGTTGATTTATACAAAATTTATATTTTAAAATGGAAAGATCATGTAAATTTGTCTTTGCTAGTCTATGATTGTCTACAACATTTTTTCTATTTGATGTGTCTTTTTGCTAATTTTAAAAAATACATTATTTGGAAGGTTTGTATTTATACCTTTTTAGTACCCTTAATCCACCATTTTCTTAACTTTTTACTATCTTATCTGCAGTATTAAATGCTATCCTTTGATTTTTTCTATTAATATTACCTATTCAGCAGTCAGTAATCTATTCTACTTTGCCTTTTTTTCTGCTTTCCATTGTTTTTAGTTTTCCTTCAACTTTGCTAAAACATGTATTTAGGGGCTTTTATTTCCCCCATATTCCTATGCTTATTTTAGTCTGTGCTTTATAATTGGATATGTGTTCTTGGTGACATATGGTTGGCTGTTGGTTAGAAGAACCACATCTTTTAGAAGATTTCTCAGGAAGGGTTTATATGTATAGAATTCTCTGAGTTCTTGCTCATCAAAATGTTTTTTTTTCTGTAGCATTGGTATTTGTTTTTTGGTTTTTTTTTTTTTTAGTTTTTAGCCGGGGCTGGGTTTGAACCCACCACCCCACCACCTCCGGCATATGGGTCTGGCGCCCTACTCCTTTGAGCCACAGGCACCGCCCAGCATTGGTATTTGAAGGACAGTTTGGCTGGGTATAAAATCCTTGGCTTACACTTTTTAAAAATCAGCTTTGTAGAGGAATAATTTACATAAAAATTACCAGTTTTAAGAATATAATTTGAAAAATATAGCAAACACATAGAGTGTGTAACCACTACCATAATCATGATATAGAACACAGAGGTCAGTGAGCTGCAGCTCATAGACCAAATCTGGCCTGCTGCCCGATTTTATGATTAATTATTGGACCACAGCCACACCCTTTGATTTATTTATCTGTCGGTGGTGGTTCTTGTACTACTATGGCAGAATTTAGTAGTTACAGTGTAGACTATATGACCTGCAAAACCTAAAATACTTGCTATTTGGCTCTTTGCAGATGTTTCTGATCTCTGCTCATACTTCTTTCACCCAGGAAGTTCCCTCCTATCCCTTTACAGTTAATCTCCTTCTTCCATTTCCAATCCCTAGCAACTACAGGTTGGCCTTCGGCCACTCTGGTTTTGGCTTCCTTAGAATTGTTTTAAGTGGAATCATGTAGTATACAGTCTCCTTGCCTGGCTGCTTTCACTGAGATTAGTGCTTCTGAGATTCAGTCATATTGTTGGATGTATCAGTAGTTCATTCCTTTTTTTTGTTTAATTTCTTGAAAATGCTGCTTTATTTTTGCTTTGCTTTGAATGTTGCTCTTTAGAAACTTGATGACCCAATTTTGCTTTTTATTTTCTTACCAGGTAATTTGATCTCTTTACTACCTTG
This sequence comes from Loris lydekkerianus, assembly GCA_963574355.1. NCBI lineage: Eukaryota > Metazoa > Chordata > Mammalia > Primates > Lorisidae > Loris > Loris lydekkerianus. Next base: position 64,785 of record CAUYPK010033644.1, read on the forward strand.
AAGTTCTGAGAATTTTTTTCCTCACCTTTAAAATCTAGTAGTTTTATTAGAATGTGTTTTGATGTTAATCACTTTCTGGCAAATTTTCTTAGAGTATACTTTTTGTTTGTGTTTTGTGTGTGTGTACTGACACAGGGTCTCACTCTGTCACCCATGCTAGAGTGCAGTGGCATGATCATACCTCACTGCAGCTTCAAACTCCTGGGCTCAAGTGATCCTTTTGCCTGAGCCTCCCGAGCAGCTGGGACTACAGGTGCCCACAACAGTCCCTGGCTAGTTTTTTTTTTTTTTTTTTTTTTGTAGAGACGGGTTTTGTTCTGGCTGGTTTTGAACCCCTGCGCCCCAGCAGTCCACCCCCTGGGCCTGCCAGAGTGCTAGGATTACAGGCATGAACCACTGTGCCGGCCTTTTGGAGTCTTTGAAACATGACCTCTACTAGTTTTACTTTTTGTACCCACAGGCTAATAGTAGCAGCAGGAGCTTTGTTGAAATTCCTTGCTGCTTCTTCTACTTAAAGGAAATTTGAATTCTGGTTATTCTCTGTCTCCTAGTAATGATAGTGTAGATAGATCATGTATAGTTTTGTTTATAATCCTTTTTGATCTTAGGCTAAGGTTTTTTTGAACACCTGTGTGGAGAAATTGATTCTCTGATCACCATTACCCTGCAGAATTTGGAAGTTCTGTAGCTGATGAATAAATTAAATTATTTTGCATAAATATTTTAAACTTCTCATGATGCTTTTATTGAAGTAATCTCATTTTAAAATAGTCATTTAATCACATGACATTAATTTGCCTATATTTAAAGTATCTCCAAATGAAGCTTTTTTTTTTTTTTTGAGACAGAGAGTCACTGTCGCCCTTGGTAGAGTGATGTGGCATTACAGGTCACAGCAACCTCCAACTCTTGGGCTTAAGCGATTCTCTTGCCTCAGCCTCCCAAGTAGCTGGGACTTGTCATCGTTGTTTAGCAGGTCCAGACTGGGCTCGAACCCGCCAGCCTCACCGTATGTGGCTGGCGCTCTACTCACTAAGCTATGGGCACTGAGCCAGCAAAAGCATGTTTTGGTTAAAAACATTGATTTCTGAGTTACTAAGTTAAAGTCAAGTTTGTAAATTTAATTTTATAGATTTTAGATCTGTGAGGGTAGAAACCATGTTCTCTGGTTTATTTTTATAAACCTACACATGAAGCACTGTGTCTGGTATGTATTAAATTGTAAATATACTCAACGAGTAAATAAAGGCTTTTATTGCATAATAAAAAGCTTTGTTATGTAATAACTATATGTATGGTGCCATGAGGGTTTCTGAAGTTTAATATTTAATCTCAAAGGACTAGTTGTTGAGGAAGCCAAGTATGTAGTATTGATCTTGCTTGCCTTCTTGAAAAAGTCACTTCTCCTGGGCTCTATAACAGTATACCTGCCTGTTCTTCATCCTGCTCTGTGGCTGGTCCTTATCTGTGAAGGCTCTACTTCTTTTGCCTATGTCCCGAGTGTTGGCTTTTGCTTTGCTTTTCTGTTTATAATTACCTAGCCACTTGTAATTCACTTCAAATGTTTCAGTTGCCATCTATATAAATAGAAATTTATATCTTTATCCTAAATCTTTTTTTGAGCCCCAGGTCCATGTGTCCAGTTGACTGCTGAATATCTCCACTTGTATGAGTACCATTTTCCTCTTTAACACTGATCCTTCCCCAAGATCTCTGAAATCAGTGAATGAATGACATTACCCCTACTTCCTCCCCAAATCCAGTTACCTTCTAACTATAACTCAAGTCTTCCTACTTTTCTCTTTTCTGTTAGTCATTATTAAAGATCATTTGCCATTACCTGCGCCATTTCAGTAATTTCCAGTCATGTTTTCTTCCAATCTAATTTCTACAGCACAACTAGAGTAATTATTCTCAAATACATCTGATTATGTCACTCTGCTGAACAAGTTTGCCTCATCTATTTCAGAAAATGGAATCATTAAGACAGATAAAGTATTTGAAGTGATGCTGGCTACAGACCGCTCCCACTATGCAAAATGTAATCCTTACATGGATTCTCCACAATCTATAGGTAAGCTTAAGAGTTATGAAAAATACCACATTTTTCCTCGTTCGTTATGGTTTTTATAAGTAGAAAAAGACTTGGACACAGATATTTATTACTACCTAATTTACATTTTATGACTTAGTAAAATTCTTTTTTTTTTTTTTTCTTTTGAGGCAGAGTCTCACTTTGTTGCCCTTGGTAGAGAGCTATGGCATCATAGCTCACAGCAACCTCAAGCTCTTGGGTTCAGGCAGTCCTCTTGCCTCAGCCTCCCAAGTAGCTGGGATTACAGGTGCCCGTGACAACACCCAGCTATTTTTTTAGAAATGGGGACTCGCTCTTTCTCAGGCTGGTCTCAAACTCCTGAGCTCAGGCAATCCACCCACCTAGGCCTCCCAGAATGTTAGGATTACAAGCATGAGCCACCGCACCTGGTCTGACTTAGTAAGTTTCACTGACCCAAACTATAATAAGATAATGTATCTTTTATTTCCTCAAACAGTAAATAATATGTATAAAGAATTAAAACTTACAGTTTTAGCTGAGGGCTGAGTTTTCCCATTAGATTGCTTTTCATATTAGCATTAAGTTTTAAACTAATATTTAAAGGAAATGAGTGTGCTTAAGTTATTACTGACTTCTCTGTTTCACTTGGCCTGATTTTTTGGCTTATGTTTGTTTTTAGAAAGTCCCATATTTAACTCCTCCTGAAGCAGGTTTTGCTGAACTGCTGAGCCTTGGCAGTGGGCGCCTTTGAGGCTTAGAAGTGCCTCAGGATTCTGTCAGCCAGCTGCCATGCATACCTTCTTTTGAAGCGCTGTTAACAGTCAGCAGAGAAGATCCTGGGGAGCTTCTGAACCCCGAAGGCACCTGCTACCACCGCTCAGTGAAAATTGCTTCAGAAGCAGAAAGAAGCAGGTAAATAAATTTTGACCCACACTGGAATAAAGTCTTCTTCTTAAATCTTACATAATTTTTGAGCAACACTAAATGCTAAAAACCAAGAAAACATTATGTAAATTAACATCAGATGATAAGATAAAGAACAAAATGAAGTAGTTTATTTGGTCTCTTGTCAGTTGATCTTGTTTTCTTTTCTTTTTTTTTTTTTTTGAAACAGTCTCTCCTTGGTACCCTTGGTAGAGTGCCCTGGGGTCATAGCCTCACAGCAACCTCAAACTCTCAAGCAGTCCTCTTGAGAGGATCTTCTACAGGCACTTGCCACAAAATCAGCTGGTTTTTCTATTTTTAATAGAGATGGTCTTACTCTTGCTCGGACTAGTCTTGAACTCCTGAGCTCAAGCAATTCACCTGCCTTTATCTCCCAGAGTGCTAGGATTACAAGCATGAGCCACTGCTCCCATCATTGGTCTTGTTTTTTTAAAGTTGCTAGAAATATGACACAATTTGATTTTGCATACCTGTTATATGTGGGAAGATTTATTTTTAATTTTTGATTTTTTTTTTTTTTTTGAGACAGAGTCTCACTTTGTTGCCCTTGGTAGAGTGCCATGGTATCATAGCTTCCAGCAACCTCAAACTCTTGGGTTCAGGCAGTCCTCTTGCCTCAGCTTCCTAAGTAGCTGGGATTACAGGTGCCCACAACACCCGGCTATTTTTTAGAAATGGGGTCTCGCTCTTTTTCTCAGGCTTGTCTCAAACTCCTGAGCTCTAGACAGTCCACCCTCCTGGGCCTCCCAGAATGCTAGGATCACAGGTGTGAGCCCCTGCGCCCAGCCCTGGAAGCATCTTTTAAAATATAAATCTGAAAGGAAAGGAAATAAAAAAAATCTACATAAGGTCTCAACTTAACTGAAATTCTTATTTTTTTACGTAACAATACAGGAGGAGAAATTTTTAGTAGTAATGAGGCTTTTATTACACGAGTATATTAGCCTTTAGCATCATTGTATTTTCAGTTTTTTTTTTTTTTTTGACACAGAGTCTCACTTTGTCACCCTGGGTAGAATGCTGTGACATCATAGCTCACAACAACCTCAAACTCTTTGCCTCAAGAGATCCTCTTGCCTCAGCTTCCCTAGTAGCTGGGAATGCACCACTATATCCAGCTAGTTACTTTGTATTTTTACTAGAGACAGAGTCTTGGTTTTGCTGAGGCTGGTTTTAAACTTCTGAGCTCAAATAGTTCACTTGCCTGGGCATCACCGAGTGCTAGGGTTATAGACATGAGCCATCACACCTGGTCCGATTGTATTTTCTAAATTTAACTGTTGTGTGTCAGTACTCTTTTTTTTTTTCTTTGAAACAGAGTTTCACTATGTCACCCTTGATAGAGTGCTGTAGCATCATAGCTCACAGCAGCGTCCAACTCCTGGTCTTAAGTGATTCTCTTGCATCAGCCTCCCAAGTAGCTGGGACCACAGGTGCCTGCTACGACGCCTGGCTATTTTTTTGTTGTTGTTGCAGTTGATTAGCTGGCCCAGGCTGGGTTCGAACTGCAACAACAACAAAAAAAACAGCCAGGTGTTGTAGCGGGCACCTGTGGTTGGCACCATATGTAACCACTGTGTTAAGGGCACCAAGCCATGGGTGTCAGTACTTTTAACAAAGGTTTTGTTTTCCTGAGATCAGGATAAAAGAATTACTGTTTGAAAAATAATGTATGGATGTTAAAAAGGGAATTATATGAAATATTCAATATATTTTTGTAGCTAAATGCATCAGTAGTTCTATTCTTGTTTTGCAGGTTTCCAAGCAACAATCAGTGCTCCACACATGGTAAGTTAACTTTGTTCATCTGGTTACAAATGAAGGAGTGCTTTTTGGTAGAAACTGTCAGATTAAAGTTTTGGTGGTTGTCATTAGGATCTATGACATGTAAAAATTCTACATAAAAGATTGTTTAGTGACGAGTTAATTAAAGGAGAGAATATTTTAAGTGTTATGATGGACATGTTACAGAAATCTCAAGTTAAACATTATTTCACATGTGATTTTTTTTTTTCAGGTTAATGTAAGGCCGCATATACCAAAGGTGGCGGGTTTAAACCCAGCCCCGGGTTAACTGCAACCAAAAAATAGCCGGGCGGTGTAGCGGGTGCCTGTAGTCCCAGCTGCTTGGGAGGCTGAGGCAGGAGGCTCACGGAAGCCCAAGAGCTAGAGGTTGCTGTGGGTCCTGTGACATCATGGGACTCTACCGAGGGCTGTAAAGTGAGACTCTGTCTCTACAAAAAAATAAAATAAAATAAAATTTAGAAAAAGTACATATAATTAGGTTACATTGTATTTATTGGGAAAAGTCTCAGTTGTATTTGATTCCTTAGCTCAGGGAGGTGTACCATGTACCCTACATTGTATGTGTTAGGCAGGAGCTTCCTGAACCTCTTCCTCCTCTCTCTTCCCCCTTCTTAAATTTTTGTTTTTTCTCTTGGATGGTATTTCACATTTTATTAGGAAAATTCATTAGAGAATAGATAAGTATAGCAGCCATGCCATGTAGCTGCATAGGTTCTTGAGGAGGACTTTTTAAAAAGTGATTTAGTACTTTTAATCTGTTGGGAATTTTCTTGGGTTTTAAATGTCAGTATTTGAATGTGTACTCTGTTGGATTTTTCTGGAAAGAGCAATAGCTTTTCTGATTCTCTGCAAGTGTTTGGAGAAGCTCTTCTTTAAACTTTCTACTAATAAATTCTATGTATGTATTTATAATGAATTGATAATTAGAAGAAAAAATAGGAGACATTTATAAAAACTAAATAGAAATGGCTTTTTAAAACATGACAGAAAAACCAGAAACCATTTTAAAAACCTGATAAATTTTGCAGCATAAAAATTTAGGATCTCTTCAGAGAGAAAAATGCTATAAGCAAAAAATTAAAGAAAAATATTACATATAATAGCAAAAGGCAAATTTCAATTTATATGTTTTCACATATGTGTATGTGTGTATTTCCTGTAAGTTAATAAAAGACCAGCAAGTCCAAAAGAAAGTGGATAAAGTACAAGTTTGATAGTTCACCAAAAAGAAATATAAATGACATTGACATTTAAACAAATAAAAAGATGTCATCTTCAATTATATTTAATGAGTTGCAAGTTAGCAGTACAGTGTAGTATCATTATGAGATTGCCAGAGGTCAAAAACTTTGACACTTACATTAGAAAAGGGAAACTGTCAGTCACATACTTCTTTTGGTGGGAGAGTTAATTGTTTTTGGAAGGCAATTTAGCAATATCTATCAAAATGTGGAATAATAACTTAGACTCCTCCTTTTTATTTTCAAATACTTAGTCCGTAATGTAGATATGAGTACAAAATGACTTAACTAAAGTTGTTCATTGGCATATTGTTTAAAATTAGCAAAAAAGAAATAGCAGTAACCACTAATAGTCTACTAATAGTGGATGGTTAATAAATTATAGTACAGATGCTCCTCAACTTACAATTGGGATATTGGGGTTACATCCTGAAAAACCCATCATAAGTTGAAAATACTGTAAGTCAAAAATGCGTTTAATACACTTAACATGACCAGTGTAGCCTACCTTAAACATGCTCAGAATACTTACATTAGCCTACATGTGTATTTTTTCCTATGGGAATGAAAACTAAAAATGATTTTTTTCTAAGAGAATTTGATGAGTCGAGCCATAAATAGTGGAAATGAGATTTGCTTTTCATCATATACCTTTGATTTCTTTTCTTTTTTTTTTTTTTTTATTCATTTTCAATTTCTTCATTTTTTGTTAAACTTTAGAATAGTAATGGCTTTTTAATGTATTACCTATTCAAATAAATTAGTGATTAAAAAGAAAAGTTATAGGCAGCAAGCGTAGCTCAGTGGGTAGGGCGCTGGCCACATACACTGGAACTGGCAGGTTTGAACCCTGCCCAGGCATGCTAAACAACAATGACAACTGCAACAAAAAAAATAGCCAGGCATTGTGGCGGGCACCTGTACTCCCAGCTACTTGGGAAGCTGAGGCAAAAGAATCACTTAAGTCCAAGGATTTGAGGTTGCTGTGAGCTGTGGTGCCATGGCACTCTACCTAGGGCAACATAGTGAGATTCTGTCTCAAAAATAAAAAAATAAAAAATAAAAGAAAAGGAAAAGTTATAGTCTTAAGATACCCCAGACATTTGAACTACTCCTTAAAATGAAAGATGTATGCAGAAGCATTCACCTAACCCTAAAGTTTATTTTGGAGAACTAGTACCTAGCATATTTGGGAAATTGACTGGAGGGGTATGTTATCAGGTGTTAAGGGAAATATTGTGTGATTCCCCCAACCTCGAAGTTTGGTTCTAGGTGTTTACTTCACTGCCAAACAAAACATGGCAATTACTCCTTGGGAAAGGATTTTTTTTAAAGTTTTTTTTTTTAATTTTTTGAGACAAAGTCTCATTTTGTCATCCTGTGGTATTGTTGCTCACAGCAACCTCAAACTCTTGAGCTCAAGAGTTCTTGCCTCAGCCTCCCAAGTAGCTGGGACTACAGGCACCCACCACAACACTCAGCTATTTTTAGTAGAGATGGGGCCTTAATCTTGCTCAGGCTGGTCTCTAGCTCCTGAGCTCAAGCAGTCCACCTTCCTCAGTCTCCCAGAGTGCTAGGATTACAGGCACGAGCCACCACACCTGGCCAAAAGGATGTACTTTTTTTTTTTGCAGTTTCTGGCTGGGGCTGGGTTTGAACTCGCCACATCTGGCATATGGGGCCGGCTCCCTAGTCCTTTCAGCCATAGGCACTGCCCAAAAGGATGTATTTTTTAGCAACAAATCCCCCTGGCTTTATTCACATGCAATAGAATTCATCCTTTTAAAGTAAATAATTCTGTGATTTTTAGTCTATTCAGGATTATGCGAGCATCACCACTAATTTCAGAATGTTTTTTTCACTGCAAAGAACTATACCCATTAGCAGTTTCCATCTCATAGTCTACCGAAGTCTGGCAACTACTGATCTACCTTTTGTTTTTATGGATTTGTCTACCTTTGGACATTTTGTGTAAATAGGCTCATACATCTTTTTTTTTTTTTTTTTTGCAGTTTTTGGCCAAATACTGCAAAAAAAGAAAAAGAAGTAATATTAGTTCCAATGTAATATTTTATAAAAGCACTGAGATGCAGGTTTATGAAGGATGAAGTAAGGAAGGTTTTATTTCTTGGTTTAGTCCAAAGTATAACAAATGTGATTTTATTTATAATTATATGTATTGTAAACATAAAAATACATATCCTTGGCCCCTTGAATTCTACTTCTAGGAATTTATCATCTAGATATATACTTTATAAAATTTTTATATGCATTATTACATTGTTATTCTGCAGAAATATCTTAAAAGTTTATTACATCTCTTTTTGTTATAGAAAATTAGTGCTGAATTAAATGTCTCCCACTAATGTGTTTGTTCCTATAATATATCCACATAAAAATATACTCCTTAGCCACAAAAAAGAATGAACAAGTTGTTTAAAGTCTTTCAAAATATAATAAATGAAAAAATGTACATATATTTACTTGTATATGAAAAGAAAGAATGTTTTTGGGAGGAATCACAAGAAACTGGTAATATTTATTATGTTTAGGGAGTGAAACTGGATATGGGAATGGGAGTGGGGACTTTTTACTGTAAATTGTTTTATCTTTTTACATTGAATTAATTAAATTAAAAAATTCACATGCTAGAAGTCTAAAATTACAAGAAACACTTCATCAAATTGTAAGAATTCTAATCAAACAGAATTTTCTTATGTTTAACTCTGGTGTTGACATATATATATATATGTTTTTGTTGTTTTGGTAGATACTATAGTAGAAAAATTGGTAGAAAATTGGCAACTATATTTATATACTGTGGTGTATATACTTTAGAGTCTTAAATGAATATTTCCTTTGTTTTCTTTTGGCAGCATGCGTATGCACTAGAACTTCTATTTGATCAGTTGCACGAAGGAGCTAAAGCTCTTGATGTAGGATCTGGAAGTGGAATCCTTACGGCATGTTTTGCACGTATGGTAGGAACTTTATTTTTCATTCTGGCCCCAACAGAAGAATATTACATAATTTGGCTGTATGTTTTTCTTAACTTGTGATTTTGATGTTTATTTGTATTTTAAGAGTGTTTGTTATATTAAGATAGCTGTTGGAATGAGCATCACTTAGGATTCTGTTGTTACTGCAAGTGACAGAACATTCAACCTGGAGCTAAAAGTCAGTTTGTTTAGTATAATTAAAAAGTCTAGGGATATATCTGACTTCTTGTGTGGCTGGATTTAGAAGATCAGATTTTGTTATCGACAATGGGTTTCTCTCTGCTTTGTGGTTTGGCTTTCCTTTGTTTCTTCCACGTGTTGGCTTTGTTATCAGGCAGACTTTACCCTTGTGATCCTAAGCTGGCATCCCAAGCTGGCATCCAGTAACTCTCTACGTTCCTCCAAGTTCTTACTTGGCAGAAAGAATAAAGTGAGCCTGGTTTCCAAAACCAGCTATAGGTTTATTGGGAATGAAGATAGAGCTTCTTTTACATTATAAAAAGTACTCTTAGAAAAGGCCATATTTATTATACTTTAACTTTTATCATCGGAAGTTTATCTGGTAAAGGATTATCCAGAGTCTAATAGGGAACATAGTAATGCCCCTTGGAGTACATATTCACCTGTGCTCTGATAATCAAATCAGTTTGATTATGGGAAATTTTGTGCCTGAAGGCTAGAGTAGAAAATTCTGATCTAGTTAAGTTGGGATTTATGGATCTACTTGAACTAGAATCCATGTAGCTTACTGTAAATATAGAATCAGCAACCCACTAAAATGTAAGCTCCAGGGAGGTGGAAATTTTGTCTGATAACTTTTCATTGATGTATCTATCCTAAGCATCTAGAACAGTGACTGGCACATGTTTTTTAAAGATGTTTGCTTGTTTTATAGAGGTTAAGTTCTTATTAATGGGTATCAGGGCTTTTTTTTTTTTTTTTAAGTTTAGAAATAGCATTTATTTAGTGATGTGTTCTCTATATTTGACATGTTTATGGTGTTAGAAAAATATTCATTTTTAACAATCATTAGGTTTCTGAGTTATTTTTTAAAAATGATGTCAGAGTTAATGTTTCTTATATTTTTACCTTGTGCTTGTCCATGTCACAAGTGTATTCTGTTATTTAATCTTCATATTCTTGCTGTGGGATATAACCTTCACCTCCTTATTTTGTAGCTAAGGAACCTGGTTTATAGAAGGTTAACTTGCTAGATTTACACAGTTCTGAGTGATGAAACTTAGATAAGATCCCAAGTAGTTTGAACTTAAAGCCTTTGTTGTTTAGTAATTTTTATAACTGGCTCAGTGCCTATAGCTCAGTGAGTAGGGCGCTGGCCACATATACTGGGGCCAGTGGGTTCGAGCCTGGCCCGGGCCTGCTAAACAACAATGACAACTGTAATACACACACACATATACACACAAATAGCTGGGCATTGTGGTGGGCGCCTATAATCCCAGCTACTTGGGAAGCTAAGGCAAGAGAATCACTTAAGCCCAAGAGTTTGAGGTTACTGTGAGCTGTGACGCCACATCACTTTACCCAGGGTGATATAGTGAGACTCTGTCTTAAAGAATTTTTTTTTTACAACTAATAATACTTGAGGGCTTTTTATATTTTTATTTATTTTTATGCTTCCACTAATGGCAGTAGAATCAGGTATAGAAATCCCTTCTCATCGAATTCTTATGTAACATCTTAATATTTAAAGTTACGCTTTTGGGTGAAACTTAAATTATTGTGCTACCTTTAAATATTGATAATTCTACTTCAGAGTTCTAGATTTAAAATAGAAATCTAAGAAATGTAATTTTTCTTAGAAGTTTTATAATTTATTTAGATTTTAAATTGTTTAAATGTAGTTATTCAGTGAGAGTGATAGTTGAGAAGGTTGTTGATGATAAATAATTTATGATACACTGAGTGTTTAGCTATCTGATTGGGAGGCTTAAGCTGTTTATTTTTGTATTCTCTTTGTAGAGTGTGATTTAGATAAGGAAACACTTCGATGACACTTTGGAAAAACAAATTTAGCCCAATGAACTACTGAATTATTTTCTCTTTTCCAGGTTGGAGGTAGTGGAAAAGTCATAGGAATTGACCATATTAAAGAGCTAGTAGATGACTCAATAAATAATGTAAGAAAGGATGATCCAACCCTTTTGTCTTCAGGGAGGGTGCAGCTGGTTGGTGAGTATCAGAAAACTTTAAAAATTTTTTCTCCAGAGAATTTTTGTTTTCAGAAGACCCAATGCAAGCTAAATAATATTTAGACCTAATTGTTGGATTTTTAATTCACTTTTAAGTACTAAAAAACAACATCAATTACTCTTTTTGTCCACCTAGTGAATGCATAGCATTGTATCTCTTTGTAATTTTAATTTATAGTTTCTTTCCAACCAATGAGGTTGAAAGCCATTTAGATTTCCTCTTTTTTGATGTACCTTTTCAGATACTATATTGCTTGTATTTTTATTTGATTTATAGCACTTCTAGCCCTTTGTCTGTTTCTGCATATTGTAAATTTCTCCTTTGCCACCCCATGGTGTGCTTTTTCATCTTATTGGTACCCTTTGGCTATGTTGAGGTTTTTAATTTTAATGTAATCAAGACTTGCCAGTTTGTGCTGTTTAAGGATATCCTGAACTCATGAAGATATGCCCTTATATTATTTCTTAGAAGCTTTATCATTTTACACAGTTAGGTCTTTGATATTCCTAACATTGATTTTTGTGTATGTATGAGGTAGGTAGCTCTTCTTTTTTCATACGGATAGACAGTTGTCTCAGGATCATTTATTGAAAAATCTATCCTTTCCCTGGCTTAAACTTAACCCTTAGATTAGAATTCCTCACATTAGGTTTGATCTGAATAGTTTCTAAAGCATGCCTTTTTCCTTTCAGTGGGGGATGGAAGAATGGGATATGCCACAGAGGCCCCTTATGATGCTATTCACGTAGGAGCTGCAGCCCCAGTTGTACCCCAGGCAGTGAGTTGGGAATTTTTGCATGTGTTTGTGTGTTTTATTCAACTTAAACTCAAAAAGGTGATGGTCAAGATAGAATTAGAATTTTGTGTCATGCCTTTTGGTTATAGTTACCTGTTATTCATTTTTTTCATATGTAAACAATAATATAAATGACATGAAAATTACTAATCCCCAGCTTATGGCTGTCTTACTTGAAGCGATATTTGATCCAGGTCAGAATTAGGACAACAATAGAATTGGGAAAATTCCTCTGGTGTTCATGACCTGATAATCAGTTTGGTAAAGTTTTATTAAATACAAAAATATGTGGCTCCGTGCTGGTAGTACAGTGGTTATGGCGTCAGCCACATACACCGAAGTAGGTGGGTTTGAACCCGGCCCGAGCCAGCTAAGCAACAATGACAGCTGCAACACAAAAAAATTGCCTGGCATTCTGGCGGGGGACACCTATAATCCCAGGTACTTGGGAGGATGAGGCAAGAGAATTGCTTAAACCCAAGAGTTTGAGATTGCTGTGAGTTGTGATGCCACTGCACTCTACCGAGGGCAACATAATGAAACCCTGTCTCAAAAAAAAAAAAAAAAAAAGAAAGAAAGAATATGTGAGACTATGTTGTTAGGTGCATAAGAGATACTGGAAAGTATTTGTCATACATTGTACCCTCACAGAGCTTATATTCTAGAATACATGTGTTTCATATGTAACAAAGAAATTAATTATATGATAGCATGTCATTTGTGTATGATGTATATTGGATGGAAAAGAAAATATGTATATGAGGGAAGAATTTTGCATTGAGGCTCCAAGGAGACACAGGGATGAAACTTGAACTCAATCTTAAAAAATAGTAAGTGAGTATGATATGCATACTTGGCAATGAGAAGGAAGCACATTCTATTATTACTATTATAATTATATTTTTAGAGATAGGGGCTTGCTCTGTTGCCCAGGCTGAAGTACAGTGGTGTAATCATAGCTCACTGTAACCTCAATCATGTAATCCTAAATTTAATCATATAACTAGGGTTCCCTTATCTTTGCTTCAGTGATGCCCTAGATTCTAAACTTATAGGATAGGGATTCCTTGCTGATTTTCTACACTTCCCCTCTTCTTCCCTTTCAACCCACAGAGATTCAGAACAGGAACAAACAGACATTAGAATTGTAAACTTTGCCCTTGACCTCCCTAAAAGGATAGTTCTACACTGGGTGGTTGAGTTCAAACCTTTTGAGCCCTGTGGTTGTACCAGGTATTTACTATATGTTTGATACTGGGAACACAAAGGTGAATAATGCACAGTTTCTGTTTTCAAGCAACTTGTAGTTTAGTAGAGGAGGCTGATGCTGAGCAATAGTATAACAATCAAAGTATGTATAGATTTGAGTAGCCCTTATCCAAAATGCTTGGGAGTAGAAGTGTTTTGGATTTTGGATTTTTTTAGATCCAAATGAGGTATTAAGTCTAAACTTGGACTTTCTTTATGTTTCATATACATTGTATATACATGCAGAAGGCAATTTTATTATGTTTTTAATAACTTTGTGCATGGAACAGTTTTAACTGCTACCCATCATATGAAATCAGGTATAAAATTATTTACTTGTGGTGTCATATTTTGGATTTTGGAGCAGTTCTGACTTTGGATTTTCAGATCAGTTATGCTCAACCTGAATATACCAAACAAAGTACATTTCTGCTTTCTGTCCATGGACAGTAAAAGTCATTAACAGTGATGTGTTGTGAGGGTATTTAACATGCCCCCTGGGTGAGGGGCTCTTCTACAAATGGAACTTTACCCTGGAAGTGAGAACAACGTAACATAAAAATTGTACCCTCATATTAATTTGAAAAAATAAAAAAAATACTCAAAAAAAAAGTTATAGATATAAAATCTATAACTTGGTGTATATGTGTTTTTTCTTTTTCTTTTAGCTAATAGACCAGTTAAAGCCTGGTGGAAGATTGATATTGCCAGTTGGTCCTGCAGGTGGAAACCAGATGTTGGAGCAGTATGACAAGCTACAAGATGGCAGTGTCAAAATGAAGCCTCTGATGGGAGTGATATACGTGCCTTTAACAGATAAAGAAAAACAGTGGTCCAGGTGGAAGTGATTTTATCTTCTGCTCTTTCTTCTTCCACACATGCAAGGTGAAAGGGTGTGGATTTTAAGATATTTGAGTGCAAGATCTGTTTTTTGGTCGCCACCTTTATGCTACTCCATCATAGCATCAGAAATTCATCACATTAAAAGTGTGAAAATTTTGCATGGTCTGCCCTTCTTTTGATTTAACTCATATCTTTGGGGGAGGGAGGGTGAGACTTGGTTGGCACAAAGGTGTTGTTGCTGTTGGTTTAAGAGACTTTTAGTACAGTTCAATACTTTCTAAGCATTTTTTTTCATTATCAGCCACTCTGTGTACATACATCTACAAATTATTTGTTCTTTTTTTTTGAAACACTATTTCACTCTATGGCTGTGGGTTGAGTGCGATGGCATCATAGCTCACAGCAACCTCAAACAAACTCTTGGGCTTAAATGATTCTCTTGCCTCAGCCTCCCCAGTAGCAGGGACTACAGGCACCTGTCACAATGCCCAGCTAGTTTTTGGTTGCAGTTGTCATTGCTGTTTGGTGGGCCCAGGCTGGATTTGAACCTGCCAGCTCTAGTGCATGTGGCTGGCGCTCTTAGGCACTGAGCTATGGGTGCCGAGCCAGGATAATAGTTTTTAAAAAGTGTTAGAATCCCAGAGAGGACATTCTTCCTCTCAGCTTGGTTTCTCTCTTTCAATCAGATTCATAGACTTCTAACAACCTGTACCTGTTTTACATTCAGCTTTGTTTCAGAGCCACTATAAGGAATAAACTTCTGGTTATATAGGCCAGCCAGTTTTTAAGGTATTCTTGCTAAATTCATGGGGAGGGGTAAGGATTCCATAAGTTACCCAGTGAGTGCCCAGGTCTCACAAACCCACCCAACTGGCCAGCAGCATGCAGAAATTTTTAGCACAGCATGACTCATTGTGAATATAATGTCTACTTTTGTTTTATGTCTCAGCCTAATCTGAATATTGTTTGAAACCAAGATTTCTACATTTCCTCTGTTTTCCTATCATTCTCATTCCCATTCCCTCAGTGAGAGAGAGTTAGATTAGTACATAAAAGTGCTATTCGCTAAGATTATTTGAAGTTAAATGCCAAAGTAATAAAGGCTTTATAAGTCCTTTATCTTAGAATCTTTTTATTTGACATAAAGATTATTATTTTAAGATAATTATTTTATTAACTAGTAAAATAGTGATTATAAGTTAAAGAGACCTCTCAATTTTGTTTTCTAGAAAGAGGAAAGGTACTTTTTGAATGAATGTTTAATTGTAAAAATGGTAATGAATCTTGGTTGAAAACTATTTTACTAGGAACTGCATTTTATTCTTTACCTCAACTAATCTCAAACCATTCTTTACTTCTAGTATGGTTTATACGATTACATAATATGATTTTGTGATTCTATAGAATAAGGTTACATTATGTGATTACTGAAATTTGATACCAAGTAAAAGTTTAGCTTTTCATTATCAAGTTTAAGATTTTTCTTTTTGTGTACAATAAATGTTAGTATTAAACACTCTACCTGTAATTTAATGATGGATTTATAAAAAGGTATTTTGTTTTTATAACTACAGGGATTTACCATTAAGCTTATGGAGCTAAAGCTCCAGAGCCCTTTCCTGCTACGGTGCTGTCTGACCCTGTTTTTAATTTCATATGTGTGGTTGTACTGATTCTTTCCCCTCATAAAGAGGTTCTTCTCCTAATTATATAAGCCTTAGGCCCCCACCACCCTTGATAAAACCAAACTGTTGATGCTTGTTTAAAAATTTAGAGTAACTTTTGAATTTATGGACAGTTAATTTGTTTATTTGCCAAACAATTAAATGTATACCTGTTTTTTGGGGGGCGGGGGGAACCTTCAAATTAAAAAAAAAAACAAGCAATTTTTATATGTTTGCATCATTGGAAAACTTTTCTCTAGCATTACCAGGAGGACATTCTAATTTTTTTTCTGTTGTACATTTTCTTTTCTTTTCTTTTCTTTTGAGACAAAGCCTCAAGCTATCGCCTTGGGTAGAGTGCTGTGGCATCACAGCTCACAGCAACCTCCAACTCCCGGGCTCAAGCGATTCTCCTGCCTCTGTCCCCCAAGTAGCTGGGACTACGGGCGCCTGCCACAGCACCTGGTTATTTTTTGGTTGCAGCCATCATTGTTGTTTGGTGGGCCTGGGCTGGATTCAAACCTGCCAGCTCAGGTGTATGTGGCTGGTGCCTTAGCCATCTGAGCCGCAGGCGCCAAGCCATTTTCTTATCTCTGTTCAAATACATGTCTTGCATCCAAAGATGTGGTTCTAATTGCAAAGATATTCAGTTACTTGGTTCAAAGCAAAACTCAAGGTGAAACAAAATCTAGAATCTAAATTGGGGAGAAAAAAACCAACTACCATATTAAAAAAATTTTTGTCTTTTTTTTTAACCAGAAAATAGGATATTTGAGAGATTGCAACATCAACAATTAACTTAAAATCTGGAGAGACTATTAATTAATCAATCTGCTTTTTCTATTTGTGTTCATAAACTATATCAGTCACGGTCCAGGCAGGAAACACGGCATTCTCATCTAGGATTCTAAAGGATTTTGAAGTGATTTTAATGAAGGGACTTGCCAGAGAAATGTGGGAAAGTTTATGGGAACCAGTAAAGGATGTTGTTGTACCCAGAGAGCAGCAACACTCAGGGTGATAGCAGGAAGCTTTTACCATTCTAGGCTTTGGCTTTCTAGGGAAAGGGGAGGAAACAATTTTACTGGAACCCTCTAGAGCAGGGAAAACCAGGGTAGGGGATAGAGGAGGAGGTTGGTTCCTGATGAGTGCTGTACCGACCATATTTTTTCCTCCCACATTCCTCTCTCCTACAGGGCTATCATATGGAACAGACCTACTGGGGGTCAGGAAGGGGCCCTGTGGCAGATGTGCTGTGAAATCAGTTCTCAGCACTGCTCCCTTCTCCTCACCCATAAGTAGATACCCCTGCTGCTTTTAAAATTTAGGTCTGGAATAGATTTGAGAGGTCATCTAGTTTTTATATCCCCTACTTCTGTTTCCATTAGGCCAATCTATAATTAAACTATTCTTGACAGGAAAAAAATGTGTTTATTTTAAATTTCCTTTGGAAAAGTAACATCCATTACTTTTCTTTGGCAGTTTATTGTTAAATATTTTTCAGTGGGGGAACCTTAATATTATTCATTCAGCTGGTATGTGTGTGCTGACTATCCCTGGCACTGTACTAGGTGCCAGGAATCTTTAGCAGTGACTTTGAAATGGACTGTTTTCATGGAGCTTATCATAATGTAGGAGATCAAGACAGGTAATTACAGTGTAGTGTGTTCAGACTCACAGTAAGAAACAGTGAAATTATCAGAATTACATTTCAGAAGGATAACTAGCTGTCATGTGAATAGTAGATTGGAAAGGGACATAACTCGAGTCAGAGAAGGATGGTGTAGTAATTCAGGGATGAAATGATGGGGACCTAAAATAAGGCCATGTTAGAAAGAATAGAAGTGGGTGCATAGCTATGTCTGAACAATGGCCTCTGTGTTCTAAGTGCCCAATGTGCACTTGGGCACTATCATCTAAGTTGTTCTTTGGTAAGCTTCTTGCCATGCTAGGTGATTTCTGTTCTTTCAGACTTGAGATTAAATTAACAGCTCATGGTGCTTTCTTAGGAAAGTGTCTTGTTTCTCACCAGCTTTCCATTCTTCTTTTACTGAGGGATCTATAGCTAGTTGCAGCGTTCTGATGAGAGTGAG
The DNA here is from genome assembly GCA_963574355.1 of Loris lydekkerianus. Taxonomy (NCBI): domain Eukaryota; kingdom Metazoa; phylum Chordata; class Mammalia; order Primates; family Lorisidae; genus Loris; species Loris lydekkerianus. The sequence goes on from CAUYPK010033644.1 coordinate 82,690, forward strand.
ATCCAATTTTTGCTGAGGAGGTATGACAGAATATATTTTTTAAAAATGAGAGCTAATGGGCATGCAAAATTCTGGTATTGAATAAAGCCCCAAATTTGAATGTAGGCTTGTGTCTCCTTAGACTTGGAAGATGTCTCTGTAATTTTGGTAGATAATAGAAGGTGAAAGGCTGCCGTATCTATAGGCCATAGGCCATAATGGAAAACCTGTGGTAGTATTCTCATGACTATGGATGTGTAATAGTTGTATTAGTTGCTTCAGAAACTTAATACCTATACACTTTTATACACACATACATACATACACACACACACACACACACACACACACACGGGCTGTCTGGAAACTGTCCGGCCATGATTAATTTAATATATGTCTCAGTTTCTCATATTACACACACACATATATATAAATCAATATTTTATTAATCTTCTGGTGAAATTTTTGTTTTTGTTCTTTTTTGAGACAGGGTCTTGCTCTGTCACCCTGGCTAGAGTACAGTGGCGTCATCATAGCTCACAAGTCTTCAAACTCTTGGGCTAAAGTGATCTTCCTACCTTAGCCTCCCAAGTAGCTGGGACTACAGGCACATGTTGCCATGCTGGCTAATTTTTCTAATTTTTGTAGAAACTGTCTCGCTCAGGTTGTTCTTGAACTCTGGTGTCAAGCGATCCTCCTGCCTCTGCCTCCCAAAGTGCTGAGGTTACAGGTGCAAGCCACAGCACCTGGCCTATTTTTGTTTTTAATAGCTTCAAGACTCAATTGTCAGATTTATTAAACTAGGAATGTTTAAAGCTTATCATTTCCTAAATTTTTTGTTTTTTGATGTCTTCTTAAAATGCTAGGCATACATGAAAAAAATGAGTTGACTGCATTTATTTATTTATTTTTTTAGACAGTCTCATTCTGTGCCCTTGGTAGAATGCCATGGCATCACAGCAACCTCAAACTCTTGGGCTCTAGCAATCCTCCCAAGTAGCTCTGTGTTCCATAACACCTGGCTAAGTTTTTTTCTATTTTTAGTAGAGACAAAGTCTCACTCTTGCTCAGGCTGGGTTCAAACTCCTGAGTTCAAGCAATCCACCCACTTAGGCCCCACAGACTGCTAGAATTACAGATGTGAGCCACTGCACTTGGCCATCTTTTCTTTTTAATAGCAAGTTGAAAGAGGCTTTTTTTTTCCTTTGAAACAGTCTGACTCTTGTCACCCTGGGCAGAGTACTGTGGCATCATAGTTCACAGCAACCTCAAACACCTGGGCTCAAGCTATTGTCTTGCCTTAGTCTCCCAAGTAGCTGGGACTACTGGCACCCGTCACCATACCTGGCTATTTTTAGAGACGGAGGTCTTGCTCTTGCTGAGGCTGGTCTTCAGCTCCTGAGTTCAAGCAATCTGGCCACCTCAGCCTCTCCATGTAGGGCATAACATTATAAACGTAAGTCAGATAAAGATATGGTTATGTAGAATTTTAAACATTAGGAAAAATTTAAGATTTTGGAGTATTAGAATGGTGAGAAGATAATATATGTACTGGTAGAAATTTTTGTTTCTAAATGTTAGAATTCACATCTATAAACCTAATTTCTTTTCCTTTATTAAAGCATTTTTTAGTTGGAGAGGACTTTTTTTTTAAACTTTTTCAAAACTTACAGTTTTTATTACAGACAAGTTGCTAGAATAGTAAAAAGAATTCCTAAATTTCTTTATCCAGAGTCAATTATTTATTAGCGTTTTCCCACATTTCTTCATCACTCCCTCTATATGTATAAGTGTAATGCTTTTTTCTTTTCCCTAAATCATTTGAAATTTAATTGCTAACATCATGCTTATTTATCCCCAAATACTTGACTATTTAATGGTGTTTTTGTCACTTGATTATTCTTATTTATGTGGCATCTAGGCTTTTTTGGGCAGTTTTATTTATGTTTTTCACTTTTAGCGGCTTTATTGAGGTGCAGTTTGTATACCATACAATTTATTTGGACCGCATTTTATCCCTTCCTCCCTCTCAATGGCAGTTGCTGACATAGTGCTGCACCTGGCTGAACGATGGTTTTTCTTTTGGAGCTGGTAAAGCTGCCTTATGAAATCAGCTGACAGGTGTATTATACCTACAGATGGTGCCTTTTTCTCCCAGAGAGTTTGGGTTGAGAATGACACACTCCACAATTGTTAATAGACACTCTAAGCAAAAGACTAAATTTTTGTCCAATTCTGTGAATGTAACTTTAAAAAAAAATTTGAACTCTGAATACTCAAGTTGTCAGTTTTATAATAAATAGTGTAAGGTGATCCTAAGCCTAAAAGTTAGAATTTTTCTGAGTTTTTGATCTGGAAGGAAGAAATCTTTTTTTTTCTTTTTTTTGAGATGGAGTCTCA